>VDFB02099870.1:0-32946 GCA_007258455.2 Sequoia sempervirens | reverse complement strand
CTCCTCTCTGTCAACATCCAACTCCTATCCATTGACATCCTCCTCCCTGGCCACCTCTGCCTCTACCTTCAGATGAGGTTCCTCTAGCTGCTCTCCCTTTGCCCTAACCTCCCTCTCCTCCTCCTCTCCCTCACCTACCTCTTAGATAGGTGATAGCAGTGCTCGTCTGACTCGTTGCCACACTCTCCTCACCTACCTATGACCTATCCCATCACCTCCTTCATCTCCACCATCTCTTCCATCACCATCACTGTCACCTCTACCCCCATCTCTCCTTCTCTCCCTGCCATCACCTCTGCCTCCATCCCTCCCTCTCCCCCTGCTGCCATCTTTGCCGCTCGCCCCCCTTGGTGCACCCATGGTAATACAACTCGCCGATCCATTAGCACTAGTTGATTTGGATTTTTCAATGAAAGTGGTCTATAAGTCCACCATAATGCATCATAATTTGGGGTGGTCCTTGCATCTGTTGGACCCCCGCTCCATCCCCACTGCTATGCAACTAGGCTATTAATCTGTTGCTCAACCACTGTCACTGACATAGGCAGTC
This sequence comes from Sequoia sempervirens, assembly GCA_007258455.2. Classification (NCBI taxonomy): domain Eukaryota; kingdom Viridiplantae; phylum Streptophyta; class Pinopsida; order Cupressales; family Cupressaceae; genus Sequoia; species Sequoia sempervirens. The sequence goes on along the minus strand of VDFB02099870.1, from coordinate 32,396 downwards.
CCCACACTATCTCCCATGAGGACCTTGCATACTTCACTATTCCTACAAGTACATCTTGCTACTCTCCAAATTGTCTCAGTATCCACTGGGGCAGGTACATCTCTATAATCAATTGAAACTGTACTGTCCGCCCAATAAGATATATGAACTGTCAACAAAATGATAAATGCTCCTCCTCTCTTGACCACTATCCACAATCCCTATACGACCTCCACACAAACCCTGCCAAAGTATCTATAGCATGACACTAGTATCCTGTATCTCCCACTCACATCTGTGTCACTGACCCTCCATAAAGGTACACATAGGGCATCCCCTTGGCTAACTATCTATGTACTGGCAGTCAAAATACTAGAATATGCTCCCATTCCCATATCATCAGGAGTGTGGTCCCACAACTTATACTCATTGACTCCTTGTATGCAACATCGTGAAGCTGATGATAAAACATCCCTAGCAAGCAGGGCCCCCAAGAAAATATCATCCTTTCACGCCTCATCCTGATCAGAACCTCCCCCCATCTTATTGGGAAACCATGACTGCGATGATCTAGTATCAGTACCCTGACTATCAAGGTGCATAACATACAATCCCATTGGCCATAATACTCAACTAGGAACTCCCAGCTAATCTCATATCTATGAATGCCCAACTGTGCTATATCCTCATGCTCATAGTAATCTGTAATGGCCTACAATCCCCGTCGAGGATCATAAACCACTCGCTCTCCTTTGATCAGGATCTGTAGGATCTTGTAGACGTCCTCCAGTGTCACCGTGGCCTCTCTTGTCGGCAAATGAAATGAACATGTCTCAAAGTGCCATCTCTTCGCCAACATTGTCAAGAGACCCTTATTAGCCCAGAAAATGGGCATATAGGTCACGTGAAATAACCCTAGGCGCATCAATTGCCTTTGCTCACCCTGTCTCAGTTGATCCCTGAATGGGTATGTTGCCGATTGAAACTCTCAAGTATATATGGGCGGTAATCATTTCTGCACATAGAAACAATGTTAGCACATCATTGAAAATCATCCTTATCATCTAACTGATCAAAAGTGCACAAGCAAAATGAGCCTAAACTGAGTCAATTCTAGTCACAGTCAGTTGCGTCATTTTTCCATTCCTTTGCGTCACGCTAATTGCATGCGTTGTTCCATCCCTTAGATGTGTCGTGCTACAACAATTATGTCATTTGGCTTCACAGATGCATCACTTTGTTGCACTTGCATTGTTTCCCCTCGTGGATGCATCGCTTTGAGCACATTCGTTGAATCAACCTGCTTTTGCATCTCATTTTGGCGATTGCGTTGCACGACCCAGCACATGCGTCGCGTTTTGGCACTTGCATTGCACTAATTCTTGATTGTGTCACTTTGAACTCTAACCTAGACTACCCCTTGCATTTGTGTCGTGACACATCAAATGTGTGCAATGCGAATGCGTTTGCATGCTTTATGCATGCAAATGCATCGAACTACAAAATGATGCATCTGAAACCCTAACTTCAATGCCCTAAAAAACATGTAAAATGATAAAATTACAAAGTGGGTATAGGGTATATACCGATGGCTCTAAGCCTTCTGGCCGACAATACATCCATACTCGGTATCCACGATGATCGGCCTCTGGAATTGTCATCTTCACACAAAGTCCTCTCGCTCTAAGCTCTGAATCTCCTAAAGGCAACGATGAAAATGAATCACCTTTTTACCCTTCTCAAGCCTATTTATAGAGTGAAAATTAGGGTTTCCTCTAGGGGTTATAATTGGATGCACTTTTTGGCATGTTTGACTGCCCTTTTGACTGCCTTAAACTTGTCAGAATTTAAAATTGACTGCGCCATTATTTTTCTGGTCATCAAATTGACTTATTGGGACACTTTCCAAAAAAATTCAGCACTTTGTCAAAATTCACAAATTTTCCCAAGGGGGCATAGATACTCTATACCTTCGCTGGGGCATATCTTGAACTAAATTTTCTTTGTTACAATGTGATAAATTGCATTATGACAAAGAGGGGTATAATGTAGACACATAAAATTGACTTAGGCCTGCAAACTTTATTTTTCTCCATATTTCTTCCCAACATAATTAAAATACTTAATTATGTCCTCTAGTCCAAATTCAACTATTAATTAAATAATTCTCAATTATTTAATTAATTCATATCTTTTATTCCTCTTGACTATTTAAAAAATAAAAATAAAAAATTACATTTATTTTATTTAAATATGTCGCTAATTTCTTATGTCTCTCTATAATTAAATAAATTCCTATATTTATTTAATTATTATTTGTCTACAAATTCCTCCTAATTATTTAAGTAAATAAACTTTATTTATTTATTTAAATACGTCATTAATTCCTTATGTCTTCTTATAATTAAATAAATTTCTATGATATTTATTTAATTATTGTCCACCTTGATTTTCTTCTAATTTTAAATAAAGTTATTTATTTAAAATTGCCCACTTTCTATTTTCCCACTAAGTAAATAATTTGAAATAATTATTTACTGTCACATGACCCCTGCCACTTTTGAATTAAATTAATTTTTAATTCAAAAGGTCAACTCAACCTCTTAAATCAAATAATTTTAAATTATTAATTGATTTTCTAGCAGCTTCGTTTTTCGTGCCCAATATCTTCTTGTCACATGCATTCTTGACCTTTGATTTGATTTTTCCTAAAATCAAATCTCAACCCTTCATTTCAAATTTTGCCCTAACCCTAATTGCTACTCATCATATGCAATTTCAGCCTTTGATCTTAGGGCTTTGTCAAAATTTTAATCCTGACCATCTATCCAAAATTGACTTTTCTATAAAAAGGCAATTTCAACCTCATTTGGACACCTCTTGACTTCATGATTTCATGCTTCAGACTTTAGGCTTGCATACTTCATACTTACAATTGTTGATATTTTCTTAGGTCTTAGTCATAGTTCATAGTTGCTCCTTAAAATCTGAGGGCAAACATAATTTTACAACAAATGGAGAGGGACAATGAAGGTTAATTATGGAGGGCATGAAGGCTGCTTGGTGAAATTCTTCCTTTCTTTATGTTATTTTCCTCCTTTGTGCTTCATTGTTTAGCTAGGGTTTCTTTTATGCATTTTATTTCATGCTAACCTAGATTTTTACCCTAGTTATAGTAGAAGTTATTGAGAAGAATATTATTGGTCTCTCTTAATGTGAAAATTACATCATTACAATCTTGAATATGAAGCAACTTAGTGTTGAGTTTGAACAAATTATCTTTCCTTCGTATAATATTTGAATCATTAGCCTAAATTAAATTTTTAGCCTTAAAAGGATGATGATTCAATATGAAGCAAGGATAGACTTTAACTCTATTTTAACTATCCATTGGTCCAAATCTAAAATAACTTTGGTGGGCATATAACCTATGAAGATTGCAATTAAAAAAAAATCCTTCTTTTTGGCTATTACACCATGTATACTAAATATCATTGCTACTCTTTTTTATCTTTTTCAAGGGGTTTGATGAGGTGTAAATTCATTTTCATTTTTTTCCAAAATGACTCATCATTACCTTTCCAGGCTATACCTCCACTCTCATCCTCTTTATGCTCTATCATATTGAAGTCTCCACCAATAATCCAAGGGATCTTGGGAAGATTTCCCATCTGTTTCCAAGCATTAATTCTATCCTTATAATAATCGGTTGCATAAATTGAGCATAGATCAAATTCAAAATTATCTTTTTTTCCAAAATAAACCAAACTCCCTTGTTACATTGTGAACATTTAGAGGCCTTAATGAAGTTAACCCATTTGTCATTGATTAAGATAAAAGTGCCCCCTCTCCCTTTATCATGATTGGTAGAGATTTGAATAACATTTTCTAGATAAATTTCAAAATGGTTTCTATTGAAACCCTAATGCCTTGATGAATTGAACTATTAGGAAGTCAAGAAGGTTCCTCTTATTGCAAAACTCTAATAATGTATTTTTTGTTGGGGAATTCAAAAACCTTGACGTTCAAGCTAATGCAATTTAAGCTCATTCTGATTAGGTGGATGGTTAGAGGGTTTTTAAATTGTATAATCTATCAAAATGTTTTAAAATCTTCGCTTTTCTTCCCTTTTTTCTATTCATATGGCCATTGTCTTATCTACTTACCTACTTTATTTTTTCTTATCATCTCTTTTATCATCCTTTTTATTAACATCCATCCCTTTTTCTACCTCGTTGATAAATAAGGGATTGCCCCAATTTAAAATCACATTCCCACTATCCTCCTGCAATGAATCCTTCTTAGAAAATTAATTTGTCCCTCTCTCTAGTGTTATTGGGAGTAAAGCAATTAGTCAATAGTTGGTATTTTCACTATTCTTTTTCTTCATGCAAACTTGAATTTTTTCTTTTATTTTATCTAGAATAAGTTCTTGAGCATTTTTTGTGTGTTGAACATCCCTATAATTTTTTTTTAATTTCTAGTTCCCTCTTTGAATCGTGTTGACTTTACAAATGGCCTCTTCTTGAATGATAAGGCTATCCCCATTTATAGGTTCTTCCTTGTTAACACAATCTTCTTTTTTATTATGCTCTTTGGGGTTGTTTTCATTGCTAGCCAAGTCCTTAGAAATTTCCTTGGATTTTAGTTTGAAGTTCTTATTATTCCTAATTTTAGGACAATCTCTTTTTTCATGCCCTTCATTTTGCACATAAAACAAGCTCATTTAATCCCCTCAAAATCTCAATGTTACAAAACATAATTTATATTTCCCTATATTTCAATTTTCACTTTATTATGGATACTAACTTTAAGAAGGAGCAAAACCAAAACCCTCACATCCAAATGAGGTAAGGCGGCTCTAGTTTCTTCTATCTAGAGGATCTTTCCCATAGGTTGTAGTATATTGGGAATAAAAGCCCAAATATTGTTGGGAATAGGATGCCATTTAATTGCAATCCTAAACATATTTCATGTATCTCCTAAATCCTTGGAAAGTGTTCCCCAACACTAGGATTAGAAAGATTAAATTCAAATGAAATGAACATATAAATTGACATTTGTAATTATTCCTAAATGATAGGAACATGTGGGGATGTCCAAGAAGAGCTCCTACAAGATAGGAGCACGTAGGGCGCCCACATGGAAGGTGGAACCCACCTTGCTTAAGTTAACTATTTGGAGTATTGATAACACTTCAGTAATGTATGTAAAGATCCTACAAATTAGGGATTGATATTTACATGAGTGGAGTTCAGTTTAGTTCAGTTATGGTTCAATTATCTTCAGTTGCATGTAGTTAGACTGAGTTGAATGCTAGTTGACTTCAGTTGACTTGAGTTGCACGACTAATGAATTCAATTGCATGACATATAACAGGTGGATACTTTTAGTTAAGTGGGGATAATCAATCATGCATAATGTTTGCATGAATTGGTGGAGAGATATGTTTCAGTTAACTAAGATTGACTTGGACCCACCTTGGGTGCCCAAGTTGGCATCTTTGAGTTAACACCTTTTGCATGAGAAGATATGTACAAGGCTCAGTTAAGTGGGCCCATTCTTGGGCGCTAAATTTGAGGTGATGCTTGCAAGATATTTTCTTGACCAGAGTTTAGTTTGGGGTGCCTAAATTGAGGAAGACTTTGGTTTGATCACATATTACATTGTGGAACTCTACTTACCAAATCTAGGCATATATTTTTGAGAGGAGCTTTATGCTCTTGTATTTGACAACTCTTATGAGTTTACAGACTCATTAATTATCTATTAATTGTAGCAAGTGCATCAGAGTTTGTAGCAAGTTAGCAAGTTGAGCTTGTGCATGTGTGAGGGTTTGAAGCATGGCATAGTATGTGTGGATTCATGCTTGGTCACATGGAATGCATGGATAGCTTGTGAATTACAACAAGTGTATGAGAGTTCTATGGGAGTTTTGTGAAGAAGGATTGTTGAAGGAAAGGAAGCATATCAATCAATGATTGATACATTATTTTTGTAATCTTGTTCTAAGGTTAAATAATATAAGCACTATTGATTTTGGTGGAGTTTTTTACCGAAATGGTTTATCCACGTATATGTTGTGTCACTTCTATCTTCTTGTCTCATTCTTCTACAATCTTCTGTCTCTTTCTACAATTGGTAAAATTGATCTAAACAAATAATCATACACAAAGAATTGTAACAAAGAACACTTAATTAGATCTATAGTCTCATAGTTTTACAAGTTTTAAGCTACAATTTCACCTTCATTTTCAACAAATACGAGGCGATTTTTATATTGTAACCTGGATCTAGGGACAATACGTGCTAATACTTCATTCAATTATTTTGGAGATGAGACACAACCTTGAAAATAAGATTACCCACATTTCAATACTCCTTACTTGGGGATCTTTTTTCATATTATGAATTTTTAATAAAATCATAAATAAACCTTTTTGGACCATTCTACAAAATAAAACATATAGACCTAATTTCTTTCCCAAAACATTCAAAAGGTAGTAATAAAAAAATTAGGCAAGGGGATATTTTCTCTATTCACGAAAGTAAAGAAAACTGCCCATTTTAAAACTATTCTACTCTTCATTCATAACATTATACATGTCCAAATTAGGTTCCATTAGGAAAATGTTAGGGAGAAAATAAACCTTATTGTTTTCTACTCTTTCTTGTTCACCATCCATGAATCCTCCCCAATCCTATGTAGTACCTTTAACCTCAAACTTCACTCCTTTTGGTGCTTCTATTGGTTCCACGCTTCTAAGAGCCTCCTTTTAGGATTTCCTAGTTCATGTGGAAATTTCAATAGCTTTTTCATTTGTTTCCATACTATTATCTCTCTCTTCCTCTATTAATTTGTGTTATAATGTTTTAACTATCCCAAGAGGTACCATCATGATAAAGAACTGAATGAGACATGATTATCAATTCAAAAAAATAGGTGAATATCAAGGTCTACCAAACCCAACCCAACCAAAACATAATAAATAAACCCAAAAAATAAAAACACCAAAATGGTCATTCCTAACATTTGCCCAAAAAAATATGATATAAGCATCATGTGTGGAAAATAATGCTAATTAGATTCAATTCTAGAAGGTGGAGCAACTCAAGGTGAAAAAATGGATCTTATGACTATTTTCCTTCACCCTCAACTTCATAGCTCCTCCCCCTCTCCCCTTTACCTCAACTCAGAGTTGTATATAGGTATCTAGTTATTGATTGTTATATGTATTACACTTTAATCGACTTAAAAACCTATTACAGATGCCTTTAGGAACACCCTACTAAGTTTAAGTTGAACTCAAAGTGTGGGAGAGACTACACATTCTCACTAGTTAGCCTTTAACCATCTTAAATCTATTAACGAACCCTTATTTACTTGATTGAAGACAAAACCCTACTTTGGAAGTTAGAAAAGAGTTATGAGATTGTGGACTCGTGGTTTTGGGACTTGACATGTTTCTTTAGATTGAAAAATTGGTGCAGTTCAAATTTCACTAGTCTTTTTAGATCGATGAATTTTGCAGCCAATTCAATTTTTAATAACACATTTTCATTCAACAATTTGAATTTATAGAATAAAATTTAGTTGCAATTTCAATTTTTTTAATTATTGTTAACCAGGTTTCACAGGCATACGATTACTATGAAATAATATTGTTTGGTTTTCAAGATTGTTGCTTCCCCTATTGATGCACCCAACCTTGCTCTTATATCTCCATCCAACTATGCTCTTAAATGTTCATTTCCTCTTCTCCATGCCTCCCTTTCTTCTTTGTATATTAATTCCTTACTACTCTTGCTAAACTCTACTTTGTTTGCACATCCTCCTTTTCACCCTCTACATCTATTCCTATCCTCCACGCTACCTCTACTCCTCTTCCACGCCGACTTCCCTCTCTTCCCATGTGACCTAGTATAGTCTTGTCTTGTGCACCTTTTTTAACTTTTCATATCTGTTGTGTGGCCTTGATTTTCTCTTGCATACTCCTTAATCTTTCCACTACATTGACCAACACCTTTTGTCCCTGCATGCCCATCCTCATTCTCCTCTTTGTACTTCACCTCTTCATCTCTCGAACATCTCTTCTTCTACATGACCCTTCTCTCTCTCTTGCACTGGCAAATGAATAATTTTGTTTTAGCTCACACGATCGGTGATCATATGACCTTTGGAAATAAATTTAACATTTAAATTCATGGAGAGATTATCCAATAAAATAAATAGATGAACATCTTATTCCATGGTCATAATTGATCTTCAAAGAGATCAGATGGAATTTAAATCCATCGAGCATCACAACAAATAATTTGTATAGCTTAGAATAAAAAATCGATACACGACATTTTGTCAATATATGACAACAATGTCATTCGGTCTCTTCCACAACCAACCACCAAATTAAATTGCAACTCCAAATGAACAAATCATAACCAAAACAAATAGACATAAATTCAAAAACCCCTTTATAAGACATGGACATTAGCTATAAAATAGCAGGTTAGGGGGGAGTACCCATAAGGAGGCCTGCACTCATACAAGTAGAGATCTTGGAAACTTCTTCAATATGCAAATATTATAATCCACAACACCACTTACTAGATGTACTAGAGAGATTTGTGCTTATAAATTTGCTTTCTCTAAGAAATCCCAATGATATAAAATTAGCACACTCACAATTTTCATAAATCAAATATATGTCTCTATAGAAATCCAATTTACTCTTATAATCTATTACAAAGCTACTTATAAAACATAATCCATTAAATGACTAATATAATTTAATCTATTCATAGGCAACAAAAGGGTTGGAGATATGCTCATTAGAAAAAGAGAAAAACATATAGAAATAAAATTAAAAAGGGGTGATGCACCAAAGATCAGTGACCAATTAACTCTACCTATATTGTGCAATCAATTCATTAAGCATGAAAACAATAAGGTTATGGTTGATGTTGGTTTAACTTACTTTCGAATAACAGTTTCATATTTTCAAATAATAGTTTCATGTATAAAATTTCCAATCCAAGATTGTCATGGCATTTGGATTTCAAATGCACATAAGCAATTATGCTTCCATATGAGGACCATAAGCAGACAACCAAAAGCATACACAAAATCTAAGATGGAAGACACTCTTTAGGAAAAGTTTTGAACAAAAAAAGACACAAAAAAACACTTCCAATTATTCAAGAATCAAAATATATTTATAAGGGTGAAGTCCATATTTATACATATAATGGGAAACCATATCATGAAAATAACAACAATGGGAACTTGAGGAAATTTATAAGAGAGAAGATAAGAGAGAGAGGTCAAATTCAAAAATGATTAGGACACATAGTTGGAAATTTTCTATAAATGTTGAATTTGTGGTTAGGGTGATCATGCATGTGTATGCAATTGGGAATTCAACAATTCCATTTTGGTTCATGATGGTATTTCATGATTTAGTTGTGCTTGTTGGCAAGAATCACATTGAAGGAGACCATGATATATGCATGAAGAGTAGATCTAAGTTGTAGATGCATAATTGAGGTGAAAATATTGCAATGATAGGTTGTTAAGGTCATTAAGACACATGTTAGAAATGAGTCAAGGATCGGTTGAATTCAAGGCCATTAATTGGACCAAAATAAAGAATATTAGCAAAAGTAGTGAGTGTGCTAATTTTCCAAAAGAGGTTTGAAGATCTTTGCAAAAAAATCCCATGGATAAATATCAAAGGTGAGCCCAACTTGATGCACACTTGGATATTCTGAATGGTTAAAGCCATTGAATGTACTTGGGTCAATGACTGTTAGGAAGTGATACTTCTAGCTAGGTAAATGCCTTTGAAAACTCCAACTAAAGGAAAAGAAAAATTAAAGAGTGGGGTGGGGACCATGACAAGTTATGCCGCCTTAAGATCAATATGACTCTTTTCACTATTAGATCTAATAGTGTATGGATGACAAGTGTTTGATGCATTGAGTTAGTAGAGGGATAAAACATGTTCCTCCAACAAAGGTGAAGTTTGACGAATAACATTTTAGCCTAAAACATTTTTTTAGTGGACAAAGAACATAAAGGTTATGGCAATTCTTATATAGATGCACTTAAGCTTGAGAGGATAATGCATTGGAGATTCATAAAAAAATATGTACCATCCAAAAAATCAAGGGATGAGCAACCTTGGAAAAACACAAGGGAGTATGGCTAAAAATGTACAAAATGGTCATTGAGTTGGAGGTTGTTCTTGAGATCTCTTACGAATTATCATGACATATGGATACAAAATGAAAAATAAACTACTTGGTTATACAAAAAAAAAAAAACCTATAACACAACCCTAGAGCTCTCCTTGTTGCAATGTGCTTTGACACCAAGTGTAATGAACCAAAAAATGATTTAAGAAAAACTCTTAAAAATTGGTCTACCATTTTTTTGAAAGCATTTAATAGAATTCACATTTAATCTCTTCAAGTTTAATAGAAGTTTCAACAAATATTCACACTTTGAATTATTCATTTGGAATTATTGTAAACACATAATTAGTTTGCTCAAGTTGAAAATCATTGGTGAATGATAAACTAAATATACTTACATAGCAAGAAAATACTTGGTTTGTAAATCACAACTATACCATGATGTTGTAGCATGACTCCAACATGCCACAACACCAATAATCATTGATCTAATACTAATAATATGACAAGAAGGCCAAGAGGTCAAGATTGGTCTCAAAAGTAATCTATAGATTTTGGTACTGATTGTTGGGCCCAATTTGTTGTTGCGCCAAAAAGATCAATCTATCAACGCCTGATACAAATGGTAGAGACATGGATCACACAGGAGCCGGTTAGTCCCTTGTCATGAATCCCGAGGGTAGTGCTAACCATTTGCTAACAATCTCCCCCTTAGCGTTACCCGAGGGGATTCAAACCCATGACCCAACACTTTGATACCAATTGTTGGCCCTAGTTTGCCATTACGCCAAAAGATTGATCCATCAACGCCCGATACAAACGATAGAGACATGGATCACATGGGAGGTGGTTAGTCCCTTGTCACGAATCCTGAGGGGAGGGTTGACCATTTTCCAACAACGACGCCACATAATAGTCATCAAATTACAAATTTCTTCTTGCAAACCTACAAAACACCCTTGAAACACTATTTTATCCTACCAAAAATGTCTAAATAACAACATAAGGTGTTCATTTATGTTTAACATCCCCCATATATGAGCATAACAAAGCATAACAAAAAAAGGGTATACCTAGACTGTAAAACACAAGACCCTTGGAGAAACCGTCAAATGGTGAGAAAACTCTGGAAGAGTGAACTTACGCTCCTCATGCCACTATCTTAAGAGTTAGTTACAAGTATTACAATGTCTTCTAGGCAATAATGGAGCTACAAAATGGCCTACCACTAGTTCCTAACTCTTGTAACTACCTTTGCATTATTATAACCTTGCTCTTCTATATGTGACAACCATGAAACAACAATATCAAGGCTTACAACGAGAGCCAACCATTTCCACAATGTTTATGATGGTTATTTACCTTTCTAATAGCTTCATCAACCTAAAAAATGGAAAACCAAATGCTAAAAACCAAAGATCAAATGTTAAAAATCTTTGCTTTTCATGTCCTACTCGCATAGTGATGAATTGATCGATTTTTCCATGGGGTGATTTTGAAATAGTTGTAGTTGATGACAAAAGTAGTATTTGCACAAACTAGCAATTTCATTCAATTTTTTTTTTTCTACAATTGAAGACCCACACTTTTGTTTTAAGTCATATCAAGTTGTTCTAAATCACACCATATAATCCTCTTTGTAACACATTCACTCAAATGATGACAAACTTCTAATTATAAGACTTAAGACAACCTCTTGCAACTACAATGAAAATTATTAAGCCCAATAATCTAATTCCTCCCATGTCATTTCAAATCACACAACCCCACTCTAAGATAAAAAATATACACACAAAGGTGTCCCAATTAACTTAAGCTTTCAAGACATTGCAAAGTCTAGTTTAATACTTAATCAAGTCAATAAAAAACAAGCCCACACCACATGAGTGAAATTAAATAGTTTATTAGCTTTTTAGTATTTTATATCAATTCACTTATTCATGCTTAAAACTTATTCATGCTTTAAGCATGAATCACTATATAGGCCATGCACTCATTTACATGTACAATGAGCTTATGTTCATGCTTATCTAATAATATAATAAAATTATTTTAAAAAATCTATAATCTTTTACTTTTAGATTTTTGTGAAACTTGACCATTATACTTTAATATTTTAGTCATTGCTAATAATTTTTTTCTCCATATAATTTAAAAATCATAAAAAGAACCACTTGAACTACAAGCATCTCTAAGCATTTGTTTTTAGAAGAAAACATGAAATCTAATCTAAGGCTATGCGTGTTTTCCCCCTAATCCACCTCATCACATTTCCATAGTCTTAAATGTACTCGACGAGGATCGAGCGAGAAACGCTGTGAGCCATCGATAAGGGCCAGATCGGAGGGCCCAGATATGTTCCCTCCTTACTTCAATGGCCGACCAGAAACTTTGAAACAAGGTGCGGCCCTCTCTCTATATATTTGATAGTGCGTTCTGTTCCCTTACCACTGCAATAAGTAATTCACTTCTCTGTGGTTTTTAATCATCCATCGGAAAGTAAAGAGCGGCCAGAATCAGCTTTGTAATGGCACGCACGAAGCAGACAGCAAGGAAGTCGACAGGGGGAAAGGCCCCTCGAAAGCAACTGGCAACAAAGGCGGCTCGCAAATCCGCCCCTGCAACAGGCGGAGTGAAGAAGCCGCACAGGTTCAGGCCTGGCACCGTGGCCCTCCGAGAGATCCGCAAGTACCAGAAGAGCACCGAGCTGCTCATCAGGAAGCTGCCTTTCCAGCGGCTGGTTAGGGAAATAGCGCAGGACTTCAAGACGGATTTGAGGTTCCAGAGCTCTGCCGTGTCGGCTCTGCAGGAGGCGGCTGAGGCCTATTTGGTTGGACTGTTTGAAGATACAAATCTCTGTGCCATCCATGCAAAGAGAGTGACCATAATGCCCAAGGATATTCAGCTTGCCCGCCGAATCCGTGGCGAAAGGGCTTGATTTCCCTCCATTTGTTCCCTCATTTCATCTTCTTTATCGGTGTGCTTTCACACCATCTTTTGTGGGAAAATGTGCCTGAGTTTTGGTTTTTTTCTCGTTTCCATTCTGTAGTCGCTTGGCTTTTGGCCTGAGATGTGGATGGGAGAGCTAAAATAAGTAACAGTTGTGGCTGAAAAATGCTCCAGATCTGTTCTGTTCAAGAGCGAGGAACTAATATTGTGATATATTTGTAGGCATTTAAATGTTAAAACATTTGAAACATTGGTAGTGGTTAAGTTTTGGGATGTGATTTTAGGTGATCAATGTTTTACAAATGCTAAGGGCATGGTCTCATGGAGGGGGCCTTCCAAAAAATCTAGAGTAGGATCTGTTCAAATTTTTACCAGAATATTTCAAAGTTGGTGGTCACATGAATATTTTGAAGTTTCAAAATTTAAGCAGGCTTGTGGTGGAGTGGTGGTGAAATGGAGGGCTGTGAATAAAAAATTAATAAATAAATGTCATTTCCCTTCAAATTTGTGGCAAGTGGCAAAAAATATTTTTAAAATAGGTGCCCAAACCCTCCCATTGGACTATGTAGTAAATGATATGTATTGCTTTTGAATTTGAGTGCCTTTTTTTAATTCATATTGATTAGAAAATAAAGTGATGGGTTTAATGAGACTTGTGATGAAACAAAAGTACTTGTGAGTCTTTTTTTAGACTTAGTAAGTGCCCTCTTCACTCCCATAAATTTGTCATTGTTCCTCAACTTCCATATATGCCATAAGATTTCACTAGTAAGAAAATTCTAGAATAACTTGCAATCAGAGATAATTTAAAGATTACAAAATAGAATATTATGCCAATTGATTTTACCATATTTGTTCCATATTTTCAAGCTATGATAGAATAAATTCTAGATTTCTCTTGCATAAAAACAATCAAAGAGAATGTGTTTAACTGATTTGGGCATCCTATAGAGGTTGCATATATCTAGATCCATATAGTTAGTTTTGAAAGGTATTCTTTGTAAAATGACCAACCATCTAAAACAAGCCTTTTTGGGCTCCATTGACTTGTGCCAAACAAAAGAAAGAGTATTTTGCCAATCCTTAGTGTTCAATGAAATATCCTAACATTTATTTACATGTTCAAGAACATAATCATTTCTTGTCAGTTCATTATAAATCATTTTAGTTTTAATACTGTTAAGAGGTGAACCATCTTTCTAAGAGACATTATTAGCAACATTATAATCTTGTTGTACAGTCTTGGGAAAGCATGCATCTCTGCATGCTTCCAGCAACGTAGAGTAAGTTTTAACATTGGAATTTGGTAAGTCAAACCTTTCCCTAATGTTGTCCCAACTTATTAGCTCCCCATTTGAGAGGATATCAGCAAAGGTTTTAATGTCTTTGTTATGCCACTTTTTAGCTGAGCAGCCTAGGAGAAGGGCAAGCTTTTTTCCATTATGATCAAGGTTCCACCATATAGAATTGTGAAGGATGCACTTTTTGTTAGTTTTAAGAGTTATGTTAATATTTTTAAGACATACATTGTGCTTTGATATTTCCCATGCCTTCCACAGGCTTTTGAAGACAACAGATCCCATAGGGACCATTGAGTGCTCATTGAGGAGAATGTCACTTAGGGGCAGAGACTTCCAGGATTTGGCCTGTTTTGGTACTGTCTGCTCAATATTCCTTCTGACCAAGACTTTCCAAGGCTCGTTGCCTTCCAAAGACCTCAATATCCACTTAGCTGCAAGAGCCACTCCTTGTAGTCCGAGGTCTTTTAGGTCAAACCCCCCCTGCAATTTACTAAGGCAACACCACTCCCACTTGACAGTGTCTTTTTTAATTTCCTTTTCCATCCGACCAAAGTAAACTTCTGATTTTTTTTGAATGTCATTCATTTGGTAGCTACTAAAAAACCAGATAGATGGAAAGTAAACGCTGTAGGAAGCAAGCACCTTTGACATACCTGCATTTGCCTGTCAACGAGAGGTATTGCCTGTTCCACCCACATAATTTTTTCTCAATTTTAGAGCTAACCAAGTTCCACATATCCTTGAGGTCTGGGCTTATGACAAATGGGATTCCTAGATATCTCACAATCTTATGGGGACCTCCCCACTGAAAACCAAATCTCTCCAGCTAGTTGGGCGGTTCTTCTTTCCACCGAAGAAAGGTGGATTTGGCCCTGGAGAACTTAGCACTTGAGGCTAGATAGAAAAGCTCAAACTTCTTCATTAAGGATTCCAAGTTGCTCTGCTCTAAGTCCATGAATTAGATGGAAGTGTCATCTACGAACTGAACATTGATTAGTTCATTATGATTTGGGAGGCATATTCCCTTAATTTTGGGAGAGAAGGTATTGCCCTTAAGAGATAGTGGAGTGTATTCGAGGCAATGACAAACATGGCTGGAGCCAATGGGTAGCCTTGATGGATGGATCTCTCAAGAGGGATTTTTTTTGACAACATACCATTTACATCCACTTGAGCTGAGGCATCTTTTAGGAGAGTATCCACCATATTACAAAATTTGGCGGGGAAGCTAAAAGCTTGGAGCATAGTTTTCAGAAAAACCCACTCCACCCTATCATAAGCCTTCTCAAAGTCTAAGAGAAGCATCGATGCATTATGATTTGAGCATTTGGCCCATTCCAGGGCTTCCCAACTTGTTATGAGGTTTTCAAGGATATATCTGCCTTTTAAAATCCAATTTGAGTACTATTTATGAACTTTGGTAAGATATTGACCAACCTTGATGCAATTACCTTGGCTAGGATCTTATAAGAGACATTCAACAACGTTATCAGTCTCCAGTTTTTAACAATGGTCTTGTCTCCACCTTTTGGGAGCAGTTTGATGATTCCCCTGTTGATGTCTTCCCCTAATGAACCTTTTTCTAGAGCTTCCTTATAAACTTGGAGGTCATCACTGTTAGGGTTAGAGATGGCAGATCTAACAATTAAATGCAGATTTAATAAACAAAAACAGAGAAACTAAAACATTCACAGAATAAATTATAACACAGAGATTTAACGTGGTTCACCCAGTTCTGGGCTACATCCACCAAACCGCAGCCATCCAACACTTTTATTATCCAGTGTAAAACTTATTACAATCTTGCGAATAATCGCGTTTTTCAACATACAGTAATACCCATCCGGACCCCGGCGAGGGCGGGGGGCCAGGGTGTACAGTATACCATGGGCTATACAGTATAGCATGATCAGTCGCCACATACCAACAATCTCCACTTGGGCGTCGGGCTCCACACCACCACAATCTCCCACTTGGAGACTGATCCTGGACGACACTGCTGCAATTACAGCTCCCACTGGAAATAAGTACCTTGGATCCTGCGCTCTGTTATACTTGCATTCAACCTGAAGACCAACTGAAGCTGGTGAGAGCTCCGCTTCTCCCTTGTCACCCTTCGTAAACATATCTGCTGGATTGACATCTGTGTGTATCTTGTCCAGCTTGACCTGTCCATCCTCCAACACCTAATCTAATGAAATGATATCTCAACTCGTATGTGTTTTGTTTTAGAATGCAAAGCAGAATTTTTTGCAAGATGTATAGCACTCTGACTGTCTATAAACAAGTAACTTTCAACCTGTTGTTTTCCCAACTCTTCCATGAAAATTTTCAGCCATATCATCTCCTTTGTCACCTCTGTTGCAACTACATACTCTACCTCGGTGGTGGATAAAGCAACCACCTTCCGCAAGCTTGTGAAATCCAACTCAACATTGCCCCACCAATCAGAATACATAACCTGTGGTACTCCACCTGGTATCTATATCCCCTACTAAATCTGAGTCAACATAGCCTTTTAAATTAGTATTAGAGCCCTCAAAACATAAAAAATTATTGGATGTACCTCTCAAATACCCGAGAATCCATTTTACTGCATTCCAATGCTCAACTCCGGGATGACTCAAATACCTGCTAACAACTCCTACAGCATGTGCAATATCTGGTCTTGTGCATACCATGGCATACATCAAACTACCTACAGCTGAAGCATATGGTACCTTGGACATTTTTCCTTCCTCCTCTTGTGTCTTTGGACACATTTCCTTAGTCAATTTAACATGACTAGGCAAAGGTGTGCTGACAGCTTTTGCATTCTCCATATGAAATCTCTGCAACACCTTTCAACATAATTAGCCTGAGATAAAAACAAATTTCTGTTTTTCCTATCTCTACGAATTTTCATACCAAGGATTTGTTTTGCTGCCCCCAAATCCTTCATAGCAAAAGACTTTGCTAACTGTTGTTTCAACTCTCTTATGTGGTCCATGTTAGACCTAGCTACAAGCATATCATCAACATATAAACACAAAATAATGTAGCTATTATTATCCAACCTCTTAAAATAAACACAATATAGAATTACACCGACCGTAGCCTTGCTCACCCATAAACTATCAAATTTCAACATTGCCGGTGGTGCTTGCTTCAAGCCATATAAACTTTTCTTCAATCCTCGCATTACCCGTTTCTTACCTTGACCTCAAATCCTTGTGGTTGTTCCATATATATTTCCTCTTCCAAATCACCATGAGAAAGGCTGTTTTAACATCAAGGTTATTCTAAATGCAAAATCTTCAGCCAAATACAATACTTAAAACAATACAAATAGAAGTCATTTTAACAACAGGAGAAAAATCTCATCAAAATCAATACCCTTTTCTGTGCAAATCCCTTTACAACTAATCTGGCTTTAAATCTTTTCTTACCTCCATCCTCCTCTTTTAGCCTATAAATCCATTTGTTTGGTAAAGCCTTTTTACCTGCAGGCAACTTGCATAAATCCCAAGTCTAATTTTCCAGCAAGGAGTCCATTTCTTCTTTCATTCCATGCTCCCACTGAACCTTGGTATCCACCTGCATAGCTTCATCATAATATTCTGGTTCACCAGCATCAGTTAACATAATAGTATACAAAGAGGGAGAGAACCTTCTCGAGGTCTACTTTAACCTTGAAGATCGTCAACGTGAGTTTGTGGTATTTGTTGCCACGTTGTTGCCCAAGATGAGGAACCACTGAAACATCATTGTTTGAGTATCATCCAACACTACATAATCTTTTTCTTTCTTCTCATGCTGAAGCAACAGATCTTTGTACAACACTTTCTCATTGAATATGACATCCCTGCTTCTCACAATTTTCTGATTTTCAAAATCCCAAAGCCTATAACCAAATTCATCAATGCTATATCCAACAAATACACATTTCTTTGATTTTGCATCAAGCTTGGTTCTATTTTTAGAATCTACATGTGCAAATGCTTCACAACCGAAGGTTTTGAGAAAAGAATAACTCACCTTCTTACCTTTCCATGCTTCCTCTGAATACCACAACCCGTGAGGATTAGAAGGACTCTGATTAACAAACAGCAAGAGCTTATAGTCTTGCCTACATTTTAAAGGCAAAACTTCTTAGCATGCAATTTCATAGTCCGTGCACGCTCCATTATTGTCCTATTCATGCACTCAGCCACTCCATTTTCCTATGGAGTCCTTGGAACTATTTTCTACCTATGAATACCATTAGAGGAACAATAATCTTCAAACTCTTTACTGCAATACTCACCACCATTATCAGATCTGAGACATTTTAACCTTTTTCCCATCTCATTCTCAACCAAGCTTCTCCATTTTTTAAAAGTTTCAAATACTTCAGATTTCTGCCTAAGGAAATAAATCCATACCTTTCTAGTTGCATCATCAATGAATGTAACATAATACAGAGAGCCACCGAGAGAAGATACCTGAGATGGTCCCCATACATCCGGTGATGCACAAGCTCCAATTTCTCATCTTTCTTTTGCTTCCCATCCTTGGGAAAACTTACTCTCTTTTGTTTTCCATACACACAACTTTCACAGAAATCCATATTAACACATTTTAGACCTGGTAAACATTATTTGAATGAAGTAATTTCATACCTTTTGCACTCATATGCCCAAGTCTATTATGCCACAGTGCTGATTCAGAGTCCACAGCAACTGTATGATATTCTACCTACTAAACTACAGCAACTATTCCTGAACATTGACCTTTTTCTGTAACAATTAAAGTTGAAGGAACAATATGACCTGTACAAAGATATAAGGTGCCTACTTTCACACCTTTTGCTACCACTAAGGCACCCTTTGTGACCCTCTAGTTTTATCACTAAAAGTAACAACAACCTTCATCATCTAGTTGCCCTGCTAAAATAAAATTTTTGCTTAACTTTGGAACATGCCTTACCTCACGTAGCAGCCAATGATTCCCATTCTACAACTTAATCTTGATTCTTCCCTTCCAACAACTGGATAGGGTTCTATTATCTCCCAAATAAACCAACCCAAAAAATCCCCTTGGACATAATCAAGAAAAATAACTTCTATGGGGTAGCATGAAATGAAGCCCCTGAATCTAACACCCAAGAATCATCACATTATCAAGGAAAGAATCAAAGAATCCTCATCAAATTTATTACTTACCACATTTTCCTCTTTATTTCCTTCATTTTTGTCCCCTTCTTTATTTTTCTGAGACCAACAATCTTTTTTTAAATGACCTGGCTTACCACAGTACCAATAATCCCTCATGTCTCTAGATTGAGACCTTTGTCCTTGATTTTCCTCGCGGACTTCCCACCTATTTCCATAATTGTTTCTCTCTCCTTTGTTTTGCCTCTACTTTCTCGTGATTCTAAAACACTACCTGATGTGGATGTTCCAATCTGAAGCTTTCCTATGATTTCGCTTCGCCAAAATAACACCAAATATCATCAAACTTCAATGTATTTGAACCAAATAGAATTGCTAATAGCCATTACCAAGCTATTCTAGCTTTCAGCAAAGAACACATAATCAAAAGAGCCCTAACTTCCTCATCAAAGTTTACTTTTACAGAAGTTAATTGACTGGTGACCATATTAAACTCATTTAAATTATCAGTAACTTACCCACCTTCTACCATTTTCATATTAAATAAACGCTTCATAAGAAATACCTTATTCGAAGTGGAAGGCTTTTCATATAACTTTTCTAGGGTTTCCATCAACTCTTGAGTTGTCTTTGCTTTTGTAATATTGAACGCCACTATTTGTGCTAGGCACAAACGAATACTGCCAAGAGCCTTTCTATCCAAGATCTCCCAGTCCTCATCTGACATTGCTACAGGTTTCTTGGTTTTCCCTTCCAATGGCCGCCATAAATCCTTTTGATAGAGATAGTCCTCCATTTACATCTTCCATAACTGATAGTTCTACCCGTTAAATTTCTCAACCTTCTTACCCTCGTCTGCCATTGCTCCCATTGCTCCCACTCAACCATGAGACTCAGCCATGAGATCTTTCCTACAGACGATAATCGAAACACAACCGCTCTGATACCACTTGTTAGGGTTAGAGATGGCAGATCTAACAATTAAATGCAGATTTAATTAATAAACAGAGAAACTAAAACATGCATAGAATAAATCATAACACAGAATTTAACGTGGTTCACCCAATCTGGGCTACATCCACCAAATTGTAGCCATCCAATACTTTTATTATCCAGTGTAAAAACCTATTACAATCTTGCGAATAATCATGTTTTTCATCATACAGTAATACCCATCCAATCCCTTTATACCAAGCTTAGAAGCTTCCAGATTTTTGGGTTCTACAAAATTGGATTTTTCTTTTTTCATTGATTTTTCCCTTTTTCGGTGATCACAGTAAACCATGGGATAGCCTGTACAGTATACCATGGGCTATACAATATAGCATGATCAATCGCCACATACCAACACTCTGTCCATTGCCCATTGCTAGTTGGTGGTTCTTCTTTCCAAAGTAATGAGAAATGGTTGATGGTTTTTGTTTAATATACATGTGAGTAGTATAAAGTGTATTTTAAATGTTTATAAGGAAAATAAAGTTTAATTCTTGCTTTCTATTGGTTGAGTTCACGACAACACAACTTTAGGGAAAAACTCCATTCTCCATCATTGTTTTCATTGTCATTCTCCTCTGTGCATTCACAATGAATAATGGTGGTTCCTTCTCATCTCCCATTGTGGATTTGAAGGCTATTTTCCTTAGAACATTGGCGATGGAGCATTCTTTCAGCTTCTTATCACTTATTGCACTTTCAAAACTCTTTCTCACATCATATCAATGATGGTGTGAAATCACCATTCCTTGACAAATTTTGATGGTTTTTCTATTCTGCATCAAAGATTTGACACCTCTTGATCTTCATGGTGGTTCCTCTGAGGCATTTTGAGTAGATTCAGGCATGTATTGTGCAAATGGGGAATGTTAATCACTTTTTTTTCTTTCCAACACATTTTTGGGGGTGTTTTGGAGCTCAAAAATGTTGTTCCATGTTTTAATTTCATCCCATGACCATTCCCAATGCTTGGGCAGGGATTTTAAACATGTTTGTAGTGAATTTTAGTTGTCAATAGTTGTAAAAATGCCCCTACATCAAGAAAAACGACCTGCACATTTTTTTCTTACCATTGCTACAATAAGTTCCATCAAAGTTCCCAGGGAAGTAGAAAAAGAAAGAACAAAGGATTATGATGAAATTGTGAAAGCAGAAGGACGAACTTCATGCACCGCAGTTTGATATTTTTTTCTCTCATCTAATTGGTGATCCATGATGCTGCACTTGTATTTCACCCATCGCTAATATGAATATCACTCTCCTCATGGCATTCACAATGGGCGATAATATGCTCTCCATCACTATTTGTATTTTCATTTTCTCTTTGTTTGAGAGTGCTTGGAGCAAATGAATGTGGTGGGCCTGTGGCATGTATTTAAAGCTATCATTGATAATTTTAATGGGAGGTGAAAGGGAATGTTGCTGGAAATTAAAATGATGGGTAAATGAAGAGATGCACAGGTAAGTATTTTTATAAGATCGGTATAAAAATCAAAGCCCTCACAAATTAAAATTTTAATTTTCTAAATGTAAAAATAAGTGCATAGGGATAAAGTTTTTTACAGCCTAAGTGATAAACTTTAAATCTTTGTAAATTGAAATCAAGATTTTCTAGCTGAAAATAATAGAGTAAAATTAGTTTCAAATGCAACCTGATAAAGTGAATTAAATTATTCACTTTATGAAGAAAAAGGTTTTAAATGTGAAAGGCCAGTAAAGTGTAAAATACTTCATGAGAATTTAAAGCCTTCACAAACTAAAGTGGAGCATTGTATTACTAAGAAGTAAAAGTGAAAAATGCACAGGTGAAATGAAGAATGTTTGCAGCCAAGGGTTTTCTATTGCAAATGAAGAATGAAGGATTTTTAGTTAAGAAATTTCTCAGCTGCAAATAACAACAAGATATTTTTAACAGAAGGGCATAATGAATGATGGCTCATCATGGAGGGGAATATTTTCTATTACAAGTCAAATGCAAGATGCATGAATCAAAGGGTAGATTGAAGAGTTTTCATGAGCTGGATGCAGTTATAGATCAAAGGCAGATGAAGGACCCATTGTCACATGGAGATCTATATTTAGGGCTTTTGCTTCTCCTTCTTATTTTCACTCTTCTCCAGCTGAAAAAAGATTTTGGGAGATGTTAATTTTCTCTCTAGTTTTTGAATAAGTGTAATTTTTATACAAAGTATCTTAGCTAGGTTTCAAGTTGTTCTTTAAGTTTTAGATTCAAGAGACGTAATATGTTTTATTGATAATGGCAGGCATATTCAATCTACAATTTAGATGAAGAATATTGTATTGCCAATGTCTCCTTGATGTAATACCATGATTTTTTAATCAATATAATCCTAGATTGTTGATATTTTCATTTCATACTTGTTGTGATGAATTTTTTTAGATGATATCTTTTATTCAAGGAATAAATTAAATTTAGCTGTTAGTTGAGCATTGAGAGCATTGTTATTATGAAAGGATTTGGAAGTAGATTAACAATATGTCCTTAAGAGGTTGTATTACTATAAAGTGGTGATGTTTTAGAGGCCATCGAACCAGCATTTCTATTATTATCAGGGGATTATTTCATCTTGAATCTATTATGGATAAGACAATGGCTTAGTTGGTTTCTTTGTTTGCAAAACCTAGAAGGAATCACCATATTTTAATAATAAACCATTCAGTCATGTTGTTCTTATTTTATGGGATGTTGATATTTTCCATGTTCTCCATGCTAGTTCATGAAGATTCCCCAACATCTTAGCCAATGTTGAGTGATATTTTATTTTTCTTGGCATATTCTTGTGAGAACATTATATGTTGAGCAATACCCTATTGAGTTTTTTTGTAAATCATTAGGTGTTGCTAAAAGGGTCACCCCCCTAGGTCCTACAAAACCTGAATTGTAGGATATTTTAATCTTTGTTTGAATCTTCTTCATTAGGAAAATCCTACACTAGATCTAAGCATGAACTGTGGATTTCTTCTAGGATTTAGTGAATATGTTGATTTGGAGAACCAACAAATTGGTGAATATGGTGGGTGAGAGTTGTGAATCTCTAGTTGCAGACTATTCTATTACAAAGTCATATTATTTGCTGATTTGTAGTGTTGGGTCATAATGATCCAAGGACCTACATACTTGAAGGAGATTACTGCAATGTTTATGATGTATTCTTGAAGTTTAGTGCTCTGTTGGTGGAGAGAATTCAAAAATACATAGATCTTGGAAGAAGCTTTCTACTACTTGAAGAAATTTTCATCTTTCAAAGAGGTGGCAACTATACATAAGTTTCTACATCATCAGAAGAGTTGGTTGCAACATTTCTCAAGTATTTTTCTTTTGTAATATCTCTATATGAAGGTTTTCAACAAAATGTTCTAGTTAATATTGTCCCTTATTCAATATTTTAAGATATTAGTAGAAAGTGAAATGAGAAAGTAGGACATTTTGAAAGGGATATTGGAATTGAATAGTTGAAGAGGGAATAAATTCTATTTGCAAAAATGTATTTTTGTCCTAGTTCTCCCTAGAACACAACCATGTCCTCATAGAAAGGTGTTGACTAGTGAAAGATACGACCCTTTGGATTTCAGTCAAATCTAGGGTTACCAACATTCTGTCCCAAGAAGAATAAACAAATATTTTCCTAAGTTTAGAGGAAATTTTGAAGAATCAATATTAAGACATGTACAAGGTTTCATTGATGTAATGGAAGACTGTTAAATAGTAGAGGAAGATGTTGTCATGAAGTTTTTTGTAAGAACTTTATAAAATAATGTTGAATACTAGTTTTCTAGTTTACCAATGCATTCCATATGTTCATGGAAAGAGCTTGAGAAACTGTTCATGGATGAGTTTAGTGAAGTGAATGATGACTACTTGTCTGAAGAAAGAAATCAAAAAATAAGGTTGAACACGTCTATGTCATATATTGATGCATTGTGTGATATATAAATATTTGAAGATGAATCCGTATATGAATTTCATGATAGATTCATGAAATTTTTGCTTAATATGCCATAATTTGAAAGGAATGTTGAATCATTTTGCATTGATTTTTTCTATGAGAATTGTGATCCAGGTTTGAGTACTATGCCAGCTCACTTGAATCCCCCTAATCTTAACTACATATATCAATGGATTTGAGTAATTGAGTATATGATAGATAAATATAGAAGTAATCTCCTAACTCAATTATGTGGTGGTACCTTTTCAAGACTTAGTCCAATAGATGCAAATGTTATAATAGAAGACAAGAATGATGCATCGTTTGGGGATGAGGAAGTTGTTTTTGAACAATCTACATAAGAAATAAACCCAAATGAAGATTGAAGCCATAATGGTCATGATGAAATAGGTGGAACGCGTGAGGTTTCTTCTATTTTCTCTGAAAATACAAAAATAGAAAGCACATTTTTTGTATCAAATGAAGGCTACAATGATGCAAATGATACTAAAAGTATTTTTTCTTCTATGGATTTTTAATATATAGTTGAAGATCATGTTGATTCTAAAGTTTCATTTCTTCACGATGAGAACAATGATGTTGTAGATGGAAGTTTGCAATGAGCTGAAAAGAATTCTTATCTAGGTGATCAAGATGATTTCAACTCTATTTGCATTCTTAGTGGCTGTGATTCCTTTCAAGAGGAAGAAGTAGAATTGATCTCCTTAAGTGGAAAGTGTTTCAACAAGGAAAATGATGATAACATTTCTGAAGCCTCACTAGAACAAGATGATGGATATGAACTTAATATCTTATTTGAAGAAGAAATATGGGGTCAATAGTGCTATGGTACATTTGGTTTTGCCTCTTCTACAAGTGTTTAGTGTGGAATTGATGCAAGCTTTCATGATGACAAGACAAAAGAGTCTACTGATTTGAGAAGTGCTTATGTGAATTCTAGCATATCAGATGGAAAGGATAGAGTATGCAATGATTTTTAGTCAGAACAATCATGTGTGAGAAGTTGCAATGAAGAAGTAAATGATGGTTTACAATTTGACAATGAGGAAGGTAGCCCTGCTAATTGTTGTAGTAGTGGAAATAGAGGAGATATGTATGCAAGAGGTTTAGTGGATGAATAATCTCAAGTAGTTGATTATGAGGATCATGCATATGTTGATAATGATAAACAAAGAACTTATGTTTTGGGTATGTGCACGATCATGATTGGCCAAAAAGTGGTGATATGATGGGTATGTGTAGGGTATGTGGTTGAATTTTTTTTTACCCAAAATTGATTAAACGAAAAGGGTTTTAAAGGAGATTCTCAACTTTCGCCAATATAAATTATGATTTACTTTGAATTTAATAAATAATTATTATTTGTTTTCTATTTGAATTATGACTAAAGTCCTAATTGATAGGTTGAAAAACATCTATAGATTTCAAAAGGTATCACATTTTTTGAATCAAAACATGCATCACATTCTATGCTTTGCCTACTATAGGATTAAATTTTTTTGAATTTCATGAAGTTTTGACCAAGTTAAGGTAGTCATACATGAGTTTCTATATTTTTTGAAAGTTGTAATAAAAATTCATAATTAATTATTTACTTGGAAAAAATTACACAAAATATGCATCACATCGTGACATGAGTCATCTACTTATATCTAAAATCTTTAAAAAAAATATTATTATTTTATTGTGGTTAGAGTGGTCATACAAACCATTACTTATTTTTCCACTGAAATTTAAGTACTACTACATTTGAAATTTCAAATTTTCACCAAATAGATTTTTAAAAAAATAGTATTTTAGAAACTACTTTAAATTTTCTAAAGATTATATTCTTACATATTTTTGAAATAATATAGATAACTTATTCAAATTTTTATGTCAAGTTTCCTAAATCTGGTTTTTTTGAATTTTCATCGCCACTTAAGAGCCTATTTTTTCCATGATGATCCTACACATACCCTTCTATTTGATGCTTTAGTTTTTTCTACTTCTTTTGCTGACTTTGAAGTTATAACTAAGTGCTTGCATAATGATAGCATGGAAGAAGTTGTACATGAAGGTGGAAATGTAGAGACAAATGTTAGAATAGCTAATGAAGCTCATTATGATGAGTTTTCCCTTGAAGAATGTGATTGTGTCAATGACATGGATGCATATGAGGATCTCTTTTCTAGATCTGTAACTCATAGTTTTCCTCATAAGTTGTATGCTTCAGATTCTCATGTTGATGCAGCAGGAGGTGGTGTTGAATATATACTTCTTGCAGCAGTGAATGTGTTCAAAACAATTATTGTGAGGAATTTGTTGCGGAAGTAAATTTTGAGTCATTTGAGTCTAATCTTGAAACTTTCATGTGTGATAACATTACTAATGCTAAGAGTCTTGTCTATGAACTTGAAATAGGAAACATTGTTTGGGATGCTGAAATTTATTCTAAATGTTATGATTGGAATGTGGACAATGGGCTTGTGGATGTCAACGAGTCTTGTTTTCAGGACATTGGGACATACAAAGGTGTGACTGAGCTATGTTGTTGGGATGAAGATAAACTTACCTATAGTCCAATTCAGTTGAAGGAGTTTCAAATGTGTGAGCATTCTTTGCTTAACACATAGGAGGATTGCACATTATTTCTAAGGCATGATTTCCTTTCTAAGCCTAATGTTTGTGAGGGAATTCGTAAATGTGATAAGATTGTGTTTTCAGATATTCTTGATCACTATCCTCACATTTTATCACTTTCCATAGAATCAAAAAATGAAATGAGTGGCAGTGACACAACCTATGTCATTTGGTTGCCATGTGACAGTAAAGATAAATTAGTAGGTGGCCTAACACTTGCCTTTGAAAAAATGAAGTCACTCATATTGTTGTGGTGAAAATGTGGATTGAAGGGGATCAACCCTTTTAATAGAATGGTATTTGACAGGGGTAAGAATTGGATCCCCTTTTTCATTTGGGGGCTTGGGGCCACCAAATGAAGTTAAAAGTTGAAAAAATGAAGACTTTGTTGCCCAATGATTCTGACACTTGGTCTGCTCTCCCAGAAATCTGGAATCTCACCATGCCCACAATGGGCATCTGTCCCTAGTCAGATCCACTATTGGTACCTTCAAAATTTTCAAATTTTGAGTGCCCATGATGAAAAAAGTTGATTTGTACACTCAGAAACTCGCCTGAAAAATCTGCCCCGGTGACCTACTTTGGAGGGTCATAAATCAAAGCCAATTTATTCTCATGTCAAATACTTTAGTAGGCATACTCATGTGACATATGTGAAAATTTATGTAAGATTTCAGCCCCTTGTGATAAATTTTGATAAGGTTTTGAAATGCAAAGTTGAAGGGTTTTGGGACTGTTTTGTTGTTTGTGAACTCTTTGTCCTACCAAGTGGCCTCCTGATTTAGACTGATATTTCATAACCGACATCATGACAAATGGATTATTTCCCTGCATTCCCCTAACATTCATATGCTCCCTAGTCTGGTTTCATAGTCTCATGATTAGATTTTATATTTTTACCAGGTTGAAAGCAAATGCAATTTGTTCTATTCTTACATCTATATTTCTAGAATGTTTAAAGGAGGTCAACTTTGACTCTAAATATCTAGTGAATAATGTGGATTGAAGGAATGATCTCTTTTGAACATGCCAAGTGGTAGCTTCCTAGAAGGTGATTTGATAATTTTTCAAGGAAGTGACTTGGTGTGCTTGAATTGGTTTCTAATAGGTGAATTTTTACAAATGTTTGTGTGAGCCAATTTGGAATTTAATATCTTGAACCTCAGGATTAATTTTCCAAGCTGTTTGTTGGAATAGATTTTTCATTCAAATTTCTACATGCCTGCTCAATTTCAGCCCCCCTGGACAATTTTTGATGGGTTAATTAATGTGTTGTTGACTATGACAGGGCCAAAATTGGTGTTCTAAAAAGTTTCAAATTTCCAAATTCTAATAGAAACCCATTTCTTTTTTTGGACTAAGGAACCTTTGGCTCCATATTCATCAAAAATGGAGGTCATATGATGCTTTATTTTAGTGCATTTTGGGTGTGATGAACCCGTCCTAAGGACCAGTTACAAAGGAGGTCACAAAAATCTTTGGGTGATGCATGTTTTGAGCAAACAAGTTTTCTCTAAATAATTTATTATGGATGCATGCAAAAAATATTGGCTCTAGGGGTCATCGTTTGTGCGTAGTGAATTTTCTTTGTTTGGCCTACATGCATAATTAAAATTTGCATTTTTTCTAAAGTTTCAAATGCTTATGTTTAAAATATTTTTGAATATTTTAAACATTATGCAATTATGAAAAATGAATTTAGGGAAAAATAAAATACATTTCCAAATGTATTTTATTAAAGAAAGTTTAATTCTTGCTTTTGATTGGCTGAGATAGGGCTTTCATGGCCTTCACAGCTGCTCACAAAACTCATCACCAGTCATTGTTTTTATTTGTTAGTTTCTCTTCATCGCCCATCATGGATTGAGTTATCTTCTTCCTCATCAAATTGGAGATCATTGTACATCTCTCTTTTTATAGGAGATTTTGAGTTTAAATTAGCGATGAGCGATCGCTACTCTATCCATTTCCCATCACTAATTGGTGGCTTTTCTTTCCAAAGCAATGAGCAATGGTCGATGGTTTTTATTTATGTGAATGGTGATCCAAGACCTTCACAAACACGAACAAACAACACAATATTAGTCCGTTATGAAAATCTAAATCAACATTCCTCAAGAAAATTCATTTGAAATGAAATGAACAAGAAACCAAGAGATAAACCAAATGAAAACTATGTAATCTTCCTAAAAAAAACAAACTCTCAATCCCATGGGGGAACTGGTGATATTTTGATGTGTAAAATAGCTCTTTCCCAATTCCTTACAAGCTTGAATCATGATTGATGCTCCTTGATGAAAATATGCAATAACCTAGTTATGGTGATGAAATGCTATGAAAACCTTGATGAAATGTGGATCCAAATGAGCATGGTGATCTTACATGGATTGTGAATGCCAAATGCAATACATAGGCTCTCTATTCATAGATAAAAATAATAGAAGAATAGATAAATAGGGATAATGTGGGATTAAAGATGGACCAATGGCATTGTGCCACTTGTCAACAAGTAAATGGAAGAAGGTTGAGCACATTTGAATAACTGTGCATGCTTTTGAAATTTGAATTTGATGAAGTGGCATGTTTTGGGGGGATGAAAGAAGAGTTAAATCAAATGGGAGGAAATTGATGCATTAGTAATTTAATTAAATAAATTTTGATTTATTCAATTAAATGAAGAACATTAGGAGTTAATAAAATAAAACTAATTTATTTAATTAAAGAGAAGAATATGATTTAGTCAAATATAATGATATATTTAATTAAAAGAAGAATGTTAGATTTAATTAAATAAAGTTGATTTATTTAATTAAAAGGAAAAATATGATTTAATTAAATAAAGATTGTGTGTGTATGAAAATATACTTATCATAATGAATTCAAAACACATTCAATAAAACCTTATACCAAAGAAGCTTAAAGAAAAATAAACAAACTCTTAGTGTGGCTTCTTCAAAGTCATTTTATTGCTCCTTATCTCCAGCGTTTCGTTGGTTCAAGTTGCTCTCAGATTTAGTATGCCAAGCTCAAGGAAATGGACTACTAGAGAATGAGATTTAAACTAAAATGCATACTATACTAAGATGCAAGATTATGCTATGCTATGATCAGATTATTACTAAGATATGATTATTGATAGAATGCTAAAGATGCAAATGCGTAAGCATAATTGTGTGTGTGTGTCTATAACCTAATGTTTGGATTCGTACATGTATTTATAAAGTTTTTTCAAGGATTTTGATTGGATGAGTTAATCAATGGTTGTGATAATTCCTGACAGATCGAATGGTCGAAGATGGATGAGACTGGAAAGAAAAATAGAAGAAAACGAATAAAGCAGGATTTTTCCATTTTCATGGAAGAGTTAAGATGAGATCATTAAAAAAAATCATCTTTTTTGGAAGATAATGGAAAGATATTGAGAAGATAAATAATGAATTATCAAATTCAATTATTTATTTATGGGTGCATGTAGATTTTTCTTAATTAAATAAATATTTAATTAAGATTTCATAATTAAATGAAATATTTAATTAATTATGATTTGAAAAAAGTAGAAGATCTTCAAATTAAATAAAATATTTTAATTAAATTTTAAGAAATGGGAGATGTGTATAAAACAAACAACAAAATATTTAATTAATTAGAAGAAAGTTTAAAATAGAAGAAAAGAAATATTTAAATTTAATTAAAACAAGGTTTAATTAAATTCAAAAGATGATAATTAATTTAAATAAATAAAATGTATCTTACTTAATTCAATCAAGTGATTATGTACACTTAACAAAATAAATTATTCAATATGGTGGAGAATAAAATGAATGAAGAATATAATTAAATTAATTGAATTGAATTATATGTAGACTTCTGAGAGAAATTAATTAAATAAATACATATTTAATTAAATGTTGATTACTTAGACGCAATTCTCAATTTTATGCATATACATTTTGCCCCTCTTTAAGTGATGTGAAATGCATTACTTGAAAGAAAATAAAATTTTTGCCCCTGATATTTTTTTGATGCTGATGCTGATGATGCCCCCTCGGGAGGTAAATCACGGATGATGATATCAATTTCAAAAATGTGATAAACAAAACTTGATTGGATGATGACATTCTACTAGTGATTCAGTGATTTAACTCTCGATAATTGGTGTAAAAGATGCCCCTAGTGAAAAAAATTAAGTGAGAGAAAATAAAATGCCACCAAAAACCCACCTTAATTGACCCATATAAGGTAAAAGGGGTAAAAGTGGAAGTCATTTTCACCCTTTTACTATAGTGATTTTTATGCTCTGACAATGACTTGGCAAGATGCAGATTCCATTTCACAGGCATAGATTCAAGTGGGCCCGCTAGTACTAGAGACCAGCCGCATATGGACCACTGGTGAGTCGATTGAACCCTGAGCATTTTAAAATTCAGATTTTGACTACCTTAAGCTTTTCGTTATGGATTTAGGGTTTCAAAATTTGTGCACATCTCCTATCCTGCTTTTAGCGTATTTGAAAATTTCCATAGCGCATCTAGGGTGTTCTCTAGCACATATAGGTGCGAGGTAAAATTAGGTTTTCTAGCGTATACGAAGTGTAGATTAGCGCTTATAGGAGTTAAGTCTAGGTAGAAAATTTTAGTGCATATAGGGCACAGAGTCCTGCATTTAGGGATTGGCTGCAACAGAGGTGTATTAGTGCATCTAGGGTATGAAGTAGTGCATTTGCGAGGTATCTTAGTGAATATAGGGTTTTAGTGCTTATAGGAAAAAAAATTAGTGCTTTTAGGGTGCAAAAGTGCACATAATGAGTTTTAGCGCTTGCTAGGTAAACTGTAGTGCTTTCAAGTTTTAGTGCATCAGAGGCGCAAATTAGCGAATATAGGAAAATTTTGGTAGAATGTGATTTTGATGAAAAATGATGGTGTATACATTGCTTCCTTGGTCAATAGATAGAGAAATTAGTTTTCCATCATGCTGATATGGATAGAAATGATAGAAAATATGATGATTAACTGATAACTTTGCTTCCCTGAATAGAAAACAAAGAGTAGATTGATTGATTGATTGATTGATTGTCTGATAACTTTGCTTCTCATGAATGATAAACAAAGAGTAAATGTTTGATAAATTTGCTTTCTATGATAGAAACCAAATAGTAGATGATGGTTTTCAAACATATTTTCATTCATGACTGAAGTACAAATGGGAAAAAGTGATTGGATTGTTGATAAACTTGCTTTCCTGAAAAAGAAAAAGAAATA
>VDFB02099869.1:0-46264 GCA_007258455.2 Sequoia sempervirens | reverse complement strand
TTTTGTCAACCATATGTTCAAACTACAAGATATTCCTCCAGTTGTTAGGCTTTTCAAAAGGAATTAGGCTCTGATACCAATTGTTGAACACCGAGAATACCGAGAGGGGGTTGAAACAATATTCTATTAAATTCTTGAACACAGCTTATCCAATCACCAAAAAATATTAACAGAAATAAAGAATGAAAGCATGAATCATCCACAAAGTTTCATAACACATGAACACCAATATTTTTATGGAAACCCCTAAAAGGGAAAAACGTAGAGGATTATCTCACAATATATTATATTTGGATATAGTATATTACAAGGGCTCACTGCCAAGACGCATTGTCCTTATAAGGCTCACAACTAGAATTAGATACAATACAAAGATGGTTTCTTAGCCAAAATGTAAACTGATAAGAATACACCTTCCTTGTCTTGAATTTTAGTTCCCTTGAAGCTTTGAATACAAAGTACTACTCTGCTTAGCAGTCGCTCAACAATTTTTCACTTATTTTGATCTCACACCTCTAAATTTGCATGTTCGCATCATATGAGACCTCTCGCACCTGATTTACAACTTATGCCTTCTCATCCATACAACAACTCAAAAATTTCTTGCATATATATACAATTACATCCGCATACATCAATTAGGTTGGCCTAATTAGATGTAACCAAAAATAATTCATAAAAATAGCTTTGTTGGCTTCACACATGATTCAGAACCTTCTTCGTACTCAAACCAAACGTGCAATTATAATTTAGGTTGGCATAGACCTAAAATAGATGCTAAAAACATCTGCAATGTATATTTAATCTTCACAACACATATCATGTATTAGGTCAGCCAAGAGTTGGACCTAATCACAAAACTTTCAATCATGCATACACTTCTCCATACGTACAACATCAAGACTCGATATTTCTTTGATTTCACACTTCATCGACATCAATAAGTCTAACTTTAGAACCACGTCACAAAATAATTCTTATCAAAGAAATGTAGAATCTCCCACACTGATATACCAAGCAAAGAAACGATTGCAATACATAGAGCTAAACTCTATCATGGATAACTTCCAGAATATTTCATAACACATCACAAAATCTTGATTTTACTTGAATCTAATAGACTTCAAACCATGGTTAAAAATGCAAAGTGAGGTCACTTAGTGTGGTGGAGTGTATCTAAAAAATGACACACTAAACCATAAAACAGTCAATAGAAGCACTTAGTTAATATCCTATATAACCATATTTACCAAGCTAACTTATCCTATACACATATCTTCAAATAGCACTTCCAAATCATGTTAGGCTAATCATGACAATTTTGACATCAATGACAACACTAGATTAGGCAATATTATACAATTTATGCTCATGTTGCCAACTTGTATCATCAATGATAGACTACCAACCTGTATCATCAATGATAGACTTTCCAAAACTTCCAACAATCTCCTTCTCCCAACATAGGTATTAACTATTATTGATCAATTGATTAATTCATGTAGGAGTGTAATTTTTAATCATAAATGGTTAATTTAGTTTATCACTGAGAGGCGTATTCAGTTGTAGAGGGAAGAATGTTTCTCTGTAAACATTAACCCTTTTAAAAAAAATTTGACAGTCATCTGCCTGTTTTGATAGATATTAATATTAATAATAATATTCGCTATAGATATTAATAATATTGGCCATTTATATGTAACGGCTCATACAACGTCACATATTTTCCTGTCTATTGGTCGGGTAATAAAGGATGAGATATTTGCATAAAGCCATTAAAATGCAGCCAAAAGACTGTGTCGATGGCAGTATTGGAAGAGGAAGAGGCACGAAGGTGGTAGCCATTTCAAATCATTAATGTGGAAGTTAATGCACCACAATGAAATGAGATTCTATATGATTAAGGATTTTGAACGATACAAGGGAATTCATCGCATCTTTGGGAGGTAACCACCTGCGCTAAAACCGTTTTTCTTTTTCCAATATTTTAATCACTTACCCTCAATAGATTGAAGTAGCAGACGTAGCGAGATTGGTTTGGGTTTGTCTCATTTAACAAAACAAAAGCTTCCTCTCACTCACTCTTGTTGGGCTCTGGATATTCCCCGGATGATGAAAGTGACTGTGCTGCAATTCAAGATTGTGAGATGTTATTCAAATATATAGTGCATCAGCTGAACGAGTCACTGAATTTGCTAAGGAGATCGGCAGAGTGGAAGATCTTTAAGCGTGTTGATTTGAAAGCTTTAGCTTCAATTTGCAAAACGTTCAAATTGCACTAGAGAGGCTTCTCAAGCAGATATTGCATGTTGTCAATGTTAAAAGAAACAAGGAATAAATTTTGTTGTTTATTGCAGTTCCTAACTTTTTCCGTGTTAATTTATAAATTTTTTACTCAAATTGCCATTCAAATGATTTGCAGTAGTTGTGGTCTTGTTCTAGATTAGGGTTTGTATGCTTTGAGATAAAAAAAGTTTTGAGAAATAACTGGACTTAAGAGTGTTGGTGAAGAGGCCCTCTTTATTTTTCCGTTGTAACTGCATCCCTCCCTGTCATAAAATTCCCAGCATTTGACAAAACATTAATACACATTGTGGAGGTAGGAAAGCCTTCCCTTATTTCTCTTGTCTCTGTTGAAATGCTGTTGAGTCACCCCAATCGAAGCTCATCATTGCCTAGGCAAGATTAATTATGAGCTACTTGTTTTTTTATGGGAAAATAAATGGACTATTCTCTAGCATTTAGATTGCTTTATTTAATCAGTAATTTGTATCGAACATTGAAATTTATAAGCAATTATTATTATTAGTTTTCGGTTAAATGAATGATATTCATTTGATAAAATCTAAAAATATATAGAAACGTCTCTCTTATTTTAAGACTTAATATGTTAATACACTAGCATTTTAATCATATTTTTTTAGGAAAGGGGCGGCCTTTCTTCCTAATGGTTATTTTCCATGGATCAGTTAAAACTTAAATCTCCGACTTCTCATGACTATACTGGTTATGCTGCTCACCTTCTAACTTCTCATGACTATATTGGTTATGCTGCTCACTTTCTGGATTATTGGACGCATTTTCCTCTTACATAACTGAAAATATTTCTCAAAATAAACCCAAACTAATCCTTTGAATACTAGAAAAATATTAAAATAAAACTGTGAATACTTGCAAATACTGAATACTTAGATCATATAATGGTTGTATATCTTTTGAATATTCTTCTCTTTATAATAATAAAATCTTTATTACAGTGGCCAAACTATAAATTTGTGTCACTCACATCAGTGTTTGCAATTAAAGACCAACATAAAACACTATAAATGGCACCACTTTACATATTAAGAGGCATGCTAAGAATAGCATAAATCCCCTCTATTTCAGGCTCTCCAGCTCTCAGATCAGCCTCTTGAGCTACTGATTGCAGAGATTAATAAAGGCATTAAAAGATCGTTAAAAAGCAGAGATAAAAAAGGCATTATAATATATGGTAAAAATAGTATGTTCCCCCTCAATTATGGTTTAATCTTTAGTTATTGAAGTTGGATATGGAATCACGTTAGATATTGAAAGAATTAAATTTACTATTTATGTATTAGAAATGTTAAAATCATCAAATTTTACATTTCAAGTAAAAATGAGTTGACATATGATAAAATTTTATATTTGTAAGTTTTTAATATTTTGCATGCTAAATTGGATATAAGGAAACCTATTACTCTTCACATGGCAAAATGTCTATTTGGAAAGAAAAGGTCAAAATTTCTTTGTTGATATATGTCTCACTTTTTTAGGAAGAAAACATATCTTAGTAAGCTTACTTAAATATTAAGTTTTTAAATTATTAAGTCAATAATATATCTACTTTATTATATATTTTTTCTTTAGTGTTTGTCAACATATTTATTTATTGAGGTTTAGTTTCTTTGTTTATAGATTCCAAATTTAAATTTGATATGAAGATATTTTATAATAATTATCATAATATCTTAATTTAAGTTTTATGCATAAAAAATAAAAAAATCTATGGATCTTTCTAATGAAAATTTACTTAATTTTAGAGAAGATTATGCGGGGAACATATTGTAATAAGTATTGATCATTAGTGATAAATATTGAACTTTTTTTTATTCATCTTTCTTGGTCTCCTCTTTCAAATTATTTAAAAAAATTAAATATTTTAATTTTATGAATATAAATTGAAAAGATTTTGTATGTAATTTAGAATAGTTGATTTACTTTCTTATTCTTTCATGTCTTTCCTATTACCTAGCTTTATTGATCACAAAAGTATTATGAAAGAACATTCTTAAATAAATATCCCTAATATACCTAATTGAACCCTAACCCTAACTCTAATGTTGATGATTTTTGGTTGATTATTTGTCATGTGGAGCTTAATCCTAACTTAAGTGAACTCTTATTCTAATCATAACTCTAACACTAATTAAACTCTAATCCTAATCCTAATTGATTGCTACTTGAACCCTAGCCCTAATTAAAATAATTAGTTGATTATCTTTTATAATTAAATTAGTTCTGAAAGGTAATGCCATCAAATAAATAAGTAGCAATCAATTAGGATTATGAAATTTAGATTTTATTCATTTCATTTATCATTTTAATTATTATATATAAATTTAATCATATCTAAATGTTTGAAATCATATAAATCATTTTTTGTATGAAAATGTTTGACTTATTTCTACTCCATCCCAATACAATGAGTAATCATATTATATATTGATGTTGAAACTATTAGATAATCAACCAGTTATAATTTAATTAGTTTGAATTTCTATAATAAATAATAAGGGGATCTAATTTAATTAGTTTGTAAAGTTTGAATATCTTTTATTATTGGTTGATTATATTTCATTTGTGTTTCATATTCCATAGTAATATGAAATTGTATTATATTTTGAATCTTTCTTTTATAATTAGTTGATTATCTTTTATAATTTAATTGGTATTGCCACCAAATAAATATAATTACAATTGTGCACACACAAAATAAATATGATCACAAATCATGAAAATTTAGGCCAAATAAAAGTTTGTTGAGCTCCAACATAAAATCACTCAATGATGATAACTCTCAGCGTATTTTATATATATTAATATTTAATATATGTATTCTAGTTTATGAATATGAGATTTTTATATAGATCACATTTGGTAGTTTTAATTGTTACTTTTGTTAACATAAGTGTAGATCATTTAACCCATACTGCCTATATAGAGGTTCATTTGGAATTAATCGACAGGGAACATTATAGTCGCTCATGCAAATTCCTCAAGATCATACTAGATTCTTTAGGATTGATTTAAAAATAAAATTTTAAACGGTTTCATTGATATTTAAATCAATAAAGATCTATAATTGAAGTTTTCCTAACAAATTTAATAGACTAAAACTCCTCATGAAATAGTTATATATAATTTGGTTTAAAATAATTTAGAAATAGACACAATTGGAACATTAGAACATGAAATCCATATAAGAGATCCTTGCATGAATTTCAAAGGATAAAATATTAATGATAGCTAACATGAAATCTATATAAGAGATCCTTGCATGAATTTCAAAGGATAGAATATTAATTATAACAAAGCAAAAGTCTTAGGAACTAATTGATAAGACTTTATTTTGGAACTAGAAAAGGAAAGAAAATAGAATAAAACCTTACTATTCCTTACAAGTTACTCCCAACCGTTAGACATATAGGGGTGATAATTTAAGTTAGGATTTTATATGGAAACATATCAATTATTCATTGGATCTTAGGATCTCAAGTAAGTCATTAAATTATTTCACTTGAGAATTTTTGGAATATTCATTTTAGAAATATTTGATAGCATAAATTTTATTGAAAATAAACTTTATATTCTTCCTTAGGTGGACTTAGTGATTATTCTTTTAGAGATCAAAGATCATTATATTGTAAGTCATTTATTTTTATAATAAGCCAAGTGATATTCATTTTGATATTCTTGGGTTAGCAAGCTTATTGATTAGGTTCTACTTTTCCTATCTTAATCTTCATTAGTGTTGCTTGATATACATATGTTAATACCAATCAGACGATCTTCAAAAGAACATTTATTTGTTGTAAAGGTTAATGTTGGAGTATAATTGATGGACTATTATTTTAGATAATTGTAAGTTTCAATTTACTTAGTTGCATATTTCTATAGTTTAATTTATTATCTACACTTATGTTCAAAAATGTTGATTTTGATATTTTAAGGGGATATTTGTAAATAGTCATTAGGAAACATTAAAATACCTCTTAGTTCAAGTGAACAGCATAATCATATTATCCTTTCAAATAGATGATTTTACTTCAAAAAGGGTTTCATAAAGTTTTGATCACAAGAAAAATGTAGATTACTAATGTGTTTGGAATTATTCCAATTCGGTACTAGATAAAGGTCAATTGTATGATATCTTTTGAGAAAATATTGTATTGATCATGTAAAAATGTTTATCATGATTTATCTTCTTGATTTTGAGATGTATATTAGACTACATAAATAGTATTTCTTTACTTTGATGATAAACCTTAGGTATAGGGTATTATGTGCCAATATGAGAAATGAATGAATGATTAAATAAGGAAAACCAAAGTTAGGTTTTAGGTAAACACAAAAACATGTACAATAAACTATAAACCAAACACCCCATCTGAGAGTGTTTTTTAAATAGATCTTTAACTAGGTTTTTATCCATGTTCCACCTGAGTGGGTGACAGAAAACGAAGAACTATATGGGGAAACTAGAACCTAGAAAGGGTTGTGTACCCACTCATGCAGTTACATTAAACCTAGATTAGAAACCAAAACTACGTATTCATCACACATAAAAAATCCTTTAGTATCTTGATCTTGTGGATACAAGGTATGTAGGTAGTCTAGATGATGAAGGATGTTTCTAGTATTCAAGTACAAAGGATATAGTCAGATATTATAATATTCATCGAATAAATATAAGATATAATTTGAAAATAAAGATAAGATGAATTTAGATATTAAAATAGTCTTTGATACTCAGAAGAATCCCCGGGGTGGATTAGAATTGTACTTGGTCGTTTTCCCAAAATCTGAGGGAGAGTAGAAGACTTTTACTTATTTAAAACTTACTGAGATCCTCAATACAATATATTGGCATATTTTATATCTCTTACATAGGTGACTTAGGACCCCGTTGATCCCGATGAGTCAAAGTCTCTAGCCAAAGCAACTCAAATGTGTTACATGTCCTATAAGCCTATCTGGCTATTATGTTTTCCTACCTCGTATTGGATAGAGGTATGGTCTATTTGACCACTTATATGCCCAATGACAAAAGAGCCCATATTGGCTATGATTTTCAGTGTCTCATTTGGACACTTTAGCTCGAATTGGCTATTTAGTTCCTGATTACTTAGATTGAATTAAAGATAATAACTTGGTTGCAAAATAAAATTTTAAAGTAAATATGAAAAAGGAAAGTACTAATATTAAATCTTAAAACAATTCCAGCCTAAAAGGAAGATAAAAATAATAATAAAGACCTACTCGAGTCTCTACATCAAATTAGTGTAAACACCAAGTCGACCTTTACCCATGCAAATACCTTTAAACTTTGAAGTACACGCTTCCTCAAATCCAAGGATGACTTGAGAACCATACACCACACTTCTAGACAATCTAGAATAATCCACAAACCACCTAAGATGCAAAAAAATCTTCGGACCAACTCACACCTTCATAATATACAAACCAGTACACTCAAACTACACTATTAAACATTGTAACTCTAGAAACCATCTTCCAGAGCATAAAACCTCAAACCCACTTGAATGAGGTAAGCTATCAACACCATAAACTCACCTTCAAAACCACAATTCCTGAAGCACAACTATGGAGAAACGTGGAGCAAAAACATTTCTCCCAGATGCCTCTATAGGCAACACTACAAATCCAGTTCACACACTAGTGAACATAACTTCTTCTACACATTGATCCAAAAGCCCAAATTCTAGATATAGAAATTTTGAACACCTCTAACCAACATATCCAAACCACACAAGTAAATCTTCAACCTAGAAGAAATGTGAAGAAAAATTAGAACACCTCTGCAACACCCTGTTTCCTCTTTTTACCAATTTTCTCAATATCCTCGACATCTTCATCACTACAACAACAATAACCAAAAGCTTATGAAAGCAACACCAGAGGTTAACACCAGTAACTTAATTGATGACAACATAATGTAACTAATCAAAGAAACAATCTCTCTCAACCACTACACCATTGACAACACAAGCTTGTTGACATCAATGACAACACCTTAATACTTACAACATAGCCTTCAAAGAGAAATGAAGGTCTATTTTATAGAAAAGTCTGATTTGGATGGATGGTCAAGATAAAAAGAAGAATTGAAGAGATCAAGGGTGTAGAATCCTTGAGATAAATTGATTGATCAATTAACTAGCTACAACTGGTTGCATGATTTCAGTTGATTGTTTGCATGAGGAATTAATTGCTTCATTAACTCACACTGAGTGGGAGTGAACTAATTTGATTGATCTATGGACTGACATTGATTAGTCAGTGGACTAGAAGAGAGTTTTAATTAAGAACGAGGTGGAAATGAATGAGTTTAATAATTAATTAAATGGATTAGTTATTAAAGGAATGTGCAAGTGGGAATTATTAGATAAATAAAATAATTAATTTTATTTATTATTGAAGAATGGATAATGTTGAGAGAATATAGGATAATTAAATAATTAAAATAATTATTTAATTATCCTATATTCTCTCAACATATAATTAATTTTAGAAAGGGATAATAGATTATTAATTAAATAATATTAATTTAGAAGAATAAATCCAATTAAAGATTAGAATTTATTTAATTAATCAGGATAGAATAAAAATAAAGTGAATTAATTAAATAATGTAAAATCATTTAATTAATAGTGGAATAGGGATTTAGATAATAATTAAATAATTGACCATTATTCAATCATTATGACTATGACAATAATTAGTGTACAAGTGTTACTCGCAAGGTAGGACAATTTTGGGTATCTACAGATACATATTAGGTGGCATATATATATTTCTTTATTTTCTCCTTATAATCCCATGGAAACACAATTTAGGTAGAACTACGTTATCTTTTCTTCAGTAAAAATACAACCTTCATCTTTGTTATTCTCAACCATATCCTAGGGGCATGGACACCTTATTCTTTGGGAAGATTTCCTACATGCATCCTTCCTAAGAACCTTTTACTTTATTTATCTCCTCTCATCCACCCTAAAATCAATTGCATAAACTTCCTCTATGCAACTATTTTGATAGGGGATATATCTACCATTATTATAGTTTTCTATGATTTCATAGTAGTCATTATTTATGGTCCCAATTATAGAGTACACCTGGAAATGACCACCCTTATCTAGATCATGTAGAAATAAATAATACAAGTCCAAGTGATCCTAAATTTAATCGAACATCAAAATCACCTAGAAATTTTTAAAAAAAACTAGTACAAGTGATTTATATTACCAACTATTTATCATGATTCTTAGTGACAAAGAAAACTAGTCCTTAAATCATTTTTTTCTTTCTTATGAATCTTAGTGACAAAGTAAGATAGATTATGAGTCATGTAATTCTAGATAACAAATTTCCTTTCTATTCATTCTCTCCTCATGACTACTATTGACAAAGTAAGCTAGATCTTGAGTAATGCATTTTCTTTCATATTGATTGTTTTCCTTTCTATTTTCATGCATCAACTTATCCCCACTCTAAATGAATTAATTGAAACATTACATTCGTATCACCATATAAAAACTCCTCTATTTTAAGTATATTTTATTTTTACTATATTTTTGGAATGATACAAAGTTTTGAGACAACTTTCACATCCAGGTATTTCATTTTGACATAAAACTTTCTTTGTTTATTTTATATGTTTCTTTTTCTATTATGCATGTTTTTTCATGCTCTATTTCTTTATTTTTACATTTTTGATGCAATTTATGTTTTCTAACATATCTATTTTGTAGTATTATATTAAATTTTTGACATTATGATCTTGCATGGTTGTGGTTTCATAGATTATAAATCTAGGGGCATAACTATTTTCTTGAAGAGCTATCTTGCACCCTATATAACACTCTTTTACAATAATCTTTTGATGAAATTTAATTTCAGTAACTTAATTTATGTACTTTATCATTCCTATTCGTATAGTGTCATCAACCCACTAAAATGGAGGCAAAATATAACTTCAAAAATTGCATACCTTACAATTTAATATTATGTTTAAGTCTTTCTTTAGTGACCATTGCCCCAACATGTTTTAGAGATTATTTTATCCTCAACCATGGTCTTTTTCCTTCATTAGATTACCAAATTAATTTATTGCATTCTAATTCTTCTCACTAACTTGAGATCATATGTTAAATTTTGAGTGATTTATTTTGGGCATGAATGTGGTATGTGGACATCCACATGATGCACTAGCATCCCATAAATGTACAAAAAATTAAATACTTCTCACCTAGCTACCTATCGTAATGCTCATATATCCAAAAAATGTCTCCTATATTTATATCTATCCCTTTAACTTCCAATAAACCCTTTTAGAAACATTTCTTTAATTTTTTTCCTTCCCATTAACAAAAAAATAACTCTCTTTTGGCTTATGCTTGGCTGAACATACCTACATCATGTTGAATCTTACCGAAGTTACATGCTACCAAATTTTTATTGGTATATATATGTGCTCACTTATCTCTTTTGCATCATGCTAGTAATATTATTTCAATAAATTTCCATTCTTATTTAAATAATATAGTAGGTCTTATTTATCATTTTATTCTAAATTTATATTGGTAAATCTCTTCATGACTACCCATGTTTTATCCAATACCATTCAAAACTAGTTTATCAATAATATTTAATATTCATAGCTTTATTTAAATATTATGTTCTTATTCCTAGATGAATTTAGATTAACTTCACATGCTCAACATATATTTTCGACATGACTACCCATGGAGGTAAAAAACCAAAAGAGGTTCTTGACAATTGTTGGAAATCTCCGTTCAAGTAGTCCCAACCATTTTTCTTGTTCTAGCTATGGGTGTTTGGAAAGCTACAATAGCAGAGAGGTTTCATTATCTCTCTTCATTTTCCTTGTCATTTATGTTTATCATTTAAAATTACATAGACTAAATTTATTTTCTAAAAGAAAATTATATCTTGGAATATCCTAGTTTTTTTTTTTTTTTGTCTTCACTTCCTATTGTGAATGTAATTCAAAATCTCGAACACTATAATTTTTTTTTTAAATCTATAATATAGCATGAGACTATGATGATAGGACATAAGAACTACAATGTATCACAATATAATCCTAGGTAGTGAGCACTATCTTTTTTGTGCCAAGTTAATTTATTTCTTTTAATAGTTTTAAATTTAGTTTGTTGATATTGTATTTAAGTTTCTTGTAAATTAGAATTTTAAAACCTAGCTCACCTTTAATGTAATATAGGTTTAAAATATCACTTTTTTCTCCTTTACACTATCCTCCATTTTTATTAAACCATGTATTCTACCTTTTCCTATACACTAAGCACCATGTGTATCATTACATTTATGAGTGCAACTTCCACTATATATCCTGACATCTATATCTTCGTTTCTATATCTTAGAACCTCATAAGTGGCTAGTCCTTCTTTGAATCATGTAATGCCCAAACCTATCTACCAAAAACATAGCTAAGTACACAACCCAAATTCCAAATTTTGACCACAACACATGACTAATTGGCAAAAGTTTGTTTCCAAAGAACACATTTCCTAAAAATCATAACAAAATTTGACCAACATATTAAAATATTTAGTTAAGTAAACAAGTTATTTTGACCATTATGATAGGAATTCAAAGAGTGACAAGGAATCACAACGATCAGATTGATTAAT
Organism: Sequoia sempervirens; assembly: GCA_007258455.2. Lineage (NCBI taxonomy): Eukaryota > Viridiplantae > Streptophyta > Pinopsida > Cupressales > Cupressaceae > Sequoia > Sequoia sempervirens. The sequence goes on along the minus strand of VDFB02099869.1, from coordinate 34,264 downwards.
TAGTACTACTAACACATTTACAATCTAAAGACACAATTAAGTTGCATGCTATGCAAATAAAATATATCAATAATAATTTCAAAGTAATAATGAGGAAACAAGACCTAGGGGCCAGACCTATTCCTCGGGGGCTCATCTCTTATGGTTTTTCCTAGGTAGCATTTGTGCAAAGGCTCTGTAGTTTGACAACTTAAGTTTTATCCAACTCATTTGACTCACCCACAAGGGGTATATCCACTAGGTTTCAAATGATGACTCTATCTCAATCACAATCATAACACAATAATACTTATACACGCTAAACTCAATCCTCTAATCAAAAGCATCATGTGTTCCATAAAAATTACATATTATAAGAGTGGGTACACAACCCTTTCTAGGGTCCACTTCCCCAGATAGTTTCAAAGTCGGCTACCACCCACTTAGGTGAAGTCGAGGATTGGAGACCTGGGTAAGGATATGCTAGTGAAATATGGAGCATATACATAAATACATATATTGGCACAAACAATGCCACAAGGTAACATACCAATAACTAAATCTTTAGTGCTTCTAAAACAACACAAAAATCACCCCAAAGGTTTTAAACAAAATACTAGAATGAACTTCAATCAACTAAATGTTCATTTCATCACTCCTATAATCTAAATATTACTCTTAGTTTTTCAAACTATTCTTTTGAATAATTTAAAACATAACTACAGTATAAGGTTTTAACACATAATCAAAGTTCCATAAGCAAGAATATTTAGTCAACCCTAACACCACAAATTAAGCCACACATTACTAGGGTTTCACAAGAAATTCTCAACAATTAATGGACACCCCAACTCTCCTAGTAATTCCATTTGATAACATATAGTAAATTATTTGAAATACAACTAATAACAAGTTCCTTGTGACTCTCAAGAGCCATTCCATACCTAGGGACACATATGTGGTCATGCACACACATCTACTTATAACTTTGAGCAACATTTACCATGCCATTCATCCATTAAACTAATCTTATTATACCTTTTAAACTATAAAATTTGCATACAGGGTCAATTAATCTTTGTTAAGATCAAGTAAAAGGGGACTTTTTTTTTAATGATTTCTCAACTTAATATAAACCTATAGTTCTACCAACCAAGCTAGAGACTATCCAATAATTGGATTCACACAACTTATATATAGAAGATGGGCATAATTTTTAACTATGCATTTAGAACCAATTTATATACTACTAATCAAATCAATTCACTCTAGCATGAGTTATTAATGACATTTAAGACCCTATTACTTCCATTGAACATACTTTTTATTTGGTCTATACCCATATTTAACAAAGACAATAGCTATTTCAATAATTTTCATCAACCCGCTTTCCTTTATGCAAATCTTACAAATATTTAAAATTAAGATATTCTTAAACACAATTTCCTTTATTGAACCATTGATAATATTATTTTATTCTATGACTAAGATCTAATATAAAATTAATCCCATATTACTTTCATATAATTACTTATCAATTTTCAATTTGCTGATTTTCACAGTGAAACAAGGCAAGTTTAAATGATCATAACTTTCATTTTACTGAGCCAAATTTCAAAATTCAAAATGTTCCAAAATGGTGGAAGAATGAAGGACAAAACCCAAAAATAGAATTACAAAAATCTCAAATATGTGTGAACAGTTTTGTCTACAACACAGTTCACTAGATTAACCAACTCAAGACAACAAACATGAAACAAATAAAAAAAAGACTTTGATATTTAAATTGTCTCCTGAACCACTGGATAACTAAACATTTTTTTTGTCGAACATAAATCTGAAATATTAAAAACAACTATAAACAATAAATATCATCACAAGCACATTATGATATAGGGGAAAAAAGAAAATGCATAAAAAGAATGCACTTTAATTTTTTTATAAAAAAAATACTGAACAATAAGACACAACAAAAGAAAACTAATAAATTGAATCTTCAGTTCTTAATATCAGTAAAAAGGATATATATTTTTGGGTGTCGTGGAAGTTTTTGGGTCGCTGCCAGGCTGCCATGTAAACAAAGTTCTCAGAAAATTTCAGAAATTCCCTCTACTGAATAGGAATGAACTTGATGTATTGAAGAAATTTGTACAGGAATTCCGACAGAAATTCACTGCTTAAGTGTCTGCTTATAAATTCCCTCTCCACAAAAAGTACAAGCTGGCGTAGAACAGAAACTTTTTTAGTTCTTTTAATGCCAATCAATTTACTTGAAATCTCCCTCTGATGCCGACCATTCCTCAACCTCTTCAGTACAGTGTTTTTGATGGGATGAGAGGGGAGGGCGTCCATACCGTTTTAAGGGAGAGGAGTCAATCGTGGGTATAGTATTTGACAGTTTGGGACTTAGTTTTGGGTAATAAAAAATTCAAGAAATTTATACTTAATATCCGTTAACACTTTAATTCATAAAGTACATAAATTGATCAATCATGTGATGCCACATCAGCTTACCAATAATACACGACTTAGTGACCCACTATCGGTCAATGACACATTTTGGCTCTCTTTTTTGTGGTTTTTAAAAAACGGTCCAAAACCATTGAAAAACATGTGTAAATTTCCCCAGGAAAAAAACAGGGAGGTGCCAACAGGACTGTGAAGGGACATGTGCAAAAAAAATCAGTCGACTCGGATGCTGCTGACGTGGACCCCTCGCTCAACATCACCCTACCCACCACCGGTCCCTCTCCCTTATTGAGTACCAAAAGTACTCCCTCCAATTGACATGCCCATACGTGAATCATCCTTCCTCGCTTGTCCAATAAATACCCACCAACCAAGCCCATACACAGCCCATCCCTCCATCTAAAATTGTTGCTTTTATCTGCTTTTGACTAGCAGATTTAATTTTGTTCGCACATCATCATCAGTTTGCACTTTATTCTATAATTTAACTCATATTTGATTCCCTAATTTTTCCTTCATTATAATGGTACTCCATTAACATAGAGGTTTATTCCTCTACACCATTCATAATTAAAGGATATCAAACTAAGAATATTTAAATTTAATTAAATATAATGATATCAATTTGATAGTTAATTTAAGCATTGAGACTTATAAATATATTGCAACAGTCAATAGGTATATCATATATGTTATAGATATGAATAAATTTTAAGTATAAGGCTTAGGCATTCCTAAGAGATAATTACATCAATTTATGAGAGATAAAAACATTCTGAACCACCTTCATAATAGTCATGTATCAATCTTCTAATATTGGTCTTAAAGGATAACAATGATTATTTTGATGTTACACCTACTACCCATATGATTTATATAAAATTTTCTTATTTGAAAATAATACCTTAAGTATTCACATTTTACTTTATAATGTGTACTTAGAAGTAAATTGGATAGTAGAGAGACATTCAACACAAAACTACTTAGGTTCTAAATAAAATAAATACAATAATGACTAGAAAAATAATTAGTATGTAGTTCCTCTTTTTTCAATGTCTATCATGTGCAATCCCTCACTACCACTAACCATCCAATTTTCTCTCAATCTATTATTCTTTAATCCATTGATTCCACATACTCGACTACTAAGATCACAATTCCTTTAAGTAAATATGTCTATTCAAAAATATTAGACCTTGATCACTTATGAAATGATCTCTTCAACAATTACCAAACTTATGTGACCAACTATACTATTAGAGTTTCATTATGTCTACCTACACACCTTTTCATTTTAAATGGGCAATGATATGTGCATGATATCATACATTTTGTTATTACTATTAATTATGATTATATCACTATACCACAAGTAAATAATGATAAGAAATTTATTAGATTTTCAACTTCTCCACATATAATATTGAAAGAAATGCCTTCTCAATTTCCTCCTATCAAGCCCCTTGATACATCAAAACCTATGCCAAAATATTAGGTTTCTCGTGCTACTATTATGGCTACCATTAGATGTATGAACATACTTATACAAAGTAATATTTTTCTTCTTTTAATTTTTTATGCTCCCAAAAACTAAAATCTTGTTACCACTATAATCCTTGCCCAAAAATTATAGATGAGCTAGAAAGTCCCACATATGTAAGGTTAACGCTTTCATAACTAAAGAACATGTCTACAACTAATCAAATATGTTAATTCAATGTTTCCACTAAAATAACTTTCAATGTATCAATATAAAAATGATGTTATAATGTTCATCTATAGGTGGAGTCTCACAAATCCTTCTTTACTTGTCTATATTTATCTATAAAATAATGAAAATTCTACAAAGAATATCCATAAATGCTTTATCTAAGCCTTGGTGATGAGCCCTTATATCTTAATAGTTGCACAGGGTTAGGTCATGGGGGTGGCATCCAAAAGCAAATCAAAATTAAATGCAAGATTTAGATATGAATTATAACAATATATCAAAACAACTTGAAGAACATGTCAAAAATTAAAAAAATCTCTATGAAGCTTGAGGATTACAAATTATTCATCTTCCCTACCTACTCACCATCCCCATTGATCTGTCCACTACAAGAATTCTATGATGAGAATTAATCTAGGATTCCTTTTCTTCCTATTCTATGGGTTCCTATGCCTCAAAAAATAGACTATAATAAAACTCTTATCTCCCTCCAGTAATTCATCTCCTAATCCCTATATGATTGATTGTCTCTCATAATCCATCAAAGTCTAAAAAATATATGGTTACAACTTGAAAGAACCCATGAAAATCTACTATCCAGATAGTACTATTTCATGATATATTTTATGATTTTATCCCTTCACATTAACCCAACTAACTTGTCCTTTCCATCCGCAAATTCTAACCATGAAAATAAAGTTAGACTAAGAAAAATGCTTGATTATCATAGTACATTGAAATTTTAATTCGCTTTTTAAACCTATTGATTTGCAATCCTTGATCCTAAATGACTTGAGAGAACCCCTTTGCCATGTTTCATGTTTGTTGATCATTTCTATTATTTTACAAAAAAATTATTCCTTTCACCTTACCTTTTTTCCTTATACATCATCATCACCATTTTCTCTTTTTTCATCCATCAGGCTTTGACACTTTTTTGTCACTTGTCATCCTTTTTATGTTTATTCATTCTTTGTTGTTATTTTATTTATGTTTGAGCCACATACCACTATCAAAAGTTATAGAATGATTAGCCACTATTTAGTCAATATCGTACACACGACTATTAGGATTGAATCCAACCCAGATTGAGATATTATTTATTCTTTAATATGGTTTATCTAGTTTACCACTCTTTTGCATCCCTAATTATCCTTTCATGAGAAACTTTTATATGATCTTGTGGCACCTATTTTGCATGTCATTATGAATATTATTTAAACCCTTGATTATTGGCCTTGTTATTATTTTACCATCCCATCTTTACTAGACCTTTCATTTTCCATTATTTTATTTTTTAATGTTTTATAATGCCTTAAAACTTAGATCATGTAGTGCTTCATTATTGAATCACTTGTTGGGTTCATGACCACCAAATACACCTTCTACTTCATCATGAACATATCAACTAATTTATAGAAATCTCTCATCTCCTCTGCTAAGCTAATCCATTTCCATATCCTTCAATATATTCCACCAAATACCTTGAATCTTGTTATCAAATCAATTTTATCCTTGTCAAAATATTTTCCTAATGGTCCTTTATCATTTGGTCATCATCCCTCGACATGCTTGGTGATTTTCCCCTTGATCATCACATTTTCATGAGATATGACTTAGTATGAGCCCCAAAAAGTTTCTCATCAAATACTCTTTATCCCTTATTTGTAACTCACATTTCATACATTTTTGCATCCTCTTCAAATAAAATTATTTGGTTAAAATACCTTGATAAAACACTATTTTAATATACATATCCTATTTATTGAATGTTATATATTAAAAGTGATAATTTTTAAATAGAATTTCTTGTATTAGTTGTGATAATTGGCATGATTGTGATTTTTTTAAGTTTAGAAAAGTGCTTTCAATAAAGTTGGCCTCTTGTCGAAAGAAATCAATATTTACTACTTGTAGCCAAGGTTGTACCAAACTTGTAGCAAGTGATGAATAGATACTGTTTGGGTATATGATGATTTTATTTTTCTCATGGTTAGATGGAGCTTGCAAGTAAAGTTGAATGAGTAAACTAAATCATGTTTTCTTATCAGTGGATTCTCCACCACTATTCTTCATGAGTGCATGTAATTACTAGTACTATTTTGATAGGATTATGACTTACCTATCTATAAAATAGTTTCCTATTATAACTATTTTTTCCTAAATAAATAGCCCTCATCCCACATTTTTTTAAGTAGATGGATGTAATAGTAGTAATAAAACATATGACATATATGGAATAATAAATATTAAATAAACTTTATTATAATCGAGCTTGTTGAGATCAATAGAAGAATTAGTTCTTATTCTATAATTTTACCAATTCTATTTCATTGTAAGTGTTTGAATCGCTTTGATATAGTCATCATTTCACATAAAGGAAGGGAGGAAGGCATAATTTTACCCAAGAAAGGGTCTATTTGAGATGGACTATAATTTGGTCCCTATTCTAGACATGCTATATTTTTACATTTTCAATTCAACATACTAGATTGTTGTAGGATTTTAGTGTGACTCAACATATATAGCTTTTAAATTGTGTATATAAGGTTAATTTTTTATTTATCTAGAGAATATTTCCAATTCTAGTTTATGTTTATTTTTATTTTACTCTCAGGAAGAATTTACTTTCATATACTATGTTCTTTGTTTATTTCCCAATATGTAACATTAGAATATGAATTTCTTAATAATATACTATTATACATATAATATTGATGGCATGACAAAAGATACATCCCTGAGTTGAAATTTGTATGAAGAATTATCATGAACCAAGTAGAAACTTGATTTGTTGATAGCTTATATATTGAGTTATGTGTGAATATTCTTTGCAACAAGTTTAATTGGGGATTGTTTTTTCTCATCATTTGACACCATTATTGGAGATGGAATCAAGCATTAAAATTTTAGGAGTTTGAGATATATTTTTCTATTTTATTCAAATTAAAATTTAATTTTCTACAACATAGGATTATTCATCATAGAAATAAAAAAGAAAGAATATAATATTTTCATTGATAATTTAAATCAAAGTAGGGATAATTCAACTTTATTATGAATTGTATGTAGTGAAGAAGAGGCCACTTGGGATGATTCCTTCCAAAAGATACTATAATTACATCTCTAACTACTACTACCCATGGTGAAGCACCTACAACCATTGAAGTTGTAGCAAAAGAATTCATAGCCAAAGTATTAGAAACCTAATGTAAACAAGTGAATCTATTAGACCAAAGGGGGAAGTCTCAAAAATCCTCCCAAGAGGTATGCATTGATCAAAACTCAATCACCTAGCTAGTCCATAAGTTATTTTTCAAAGCCTATGACCAAATTATTGATTCCATTTGGAGGATATTTATCAAACTCATCTCTACTACCCAAACCTATTCCCAAAAAAGCTACAAAGCCTAAATTGGTTTAACACATAATATTTAAATTAGTAACTCAAAATAATCCTACTAAGCCCTCCACCTTTGAATTCCCTATTTTTTATCAAGAAGGGGAATTTACAATAAAAAAAACATTACACCCTTTTCCTTACCATGTTTCCAAGGTTTAATGATTGAAGATCTAGATACATTATTGTTAGAGTTTTATTTATTATATAGAAGCTATTATTACACAAATGATGTGCATCACTTAAATCTATTTCTAAAAACTCTTAAGGATGTTTTCTTGAGATGGTTCATGGGACTAAGAAAAGATGTGATAACTAACTAGAGGACCATGATATTTTTTTTTTACTCAAGTATAAACATTATTATAGGAGAAATTACATGCAAGGTGATCAGATATCCTTTGAATGACAAAAAAAGAGGATGAGCCCTTAGATTATTATGTGGAAATATTTATATTGTTTTGTAGAAATCTCAATAGAACTAGTTATCTCCTAGATCTCTTAAAATTTTCTTTTTGAGAGGATTCAATGAAGAATCTATATATATTATAGACCTAATTGGTGGGGTTTCATATCTCAACTAACATTTGATGGCATATGTATATCATATATAAAAATTAATCAAGCTCAACCATGAAGAAGACCAAGAACAACAAAATTGTGCCTTCTAAAAATATTATTATAAGAGTTTCACAAATAGAACTCAAAAATCTACTCAAGGATATGAAGACATTATAAATAACATGGCCATCTAACTAGATATGTCATATAAATATAAAATACAAGAAGAAGTAGAGGTGAAACTAACTAAATATTCCCACATAGGCAAAAGGTAGCTAACATTATAGAAGAAAAGTAAGGAATGTAATAATTTAGAGAGATGGAGAATGAAGATTATAAATTACTATATGTGGTACAAAGAAGATGATAAACACCAATAAAAAATATGTTTCAAGACCTTTTTCCCTTCAATTATCCATATTCTAATATATTTACAAATTCTAGTAATTGGTGCAATGCCTTGTTAAATTAAATATACCACCATGAGCTTTGCCAAACCCAGTACCACCCCAATAAGGAACACGGTAGCAATAGCCATATTGACCACAATTCCATACTTATTAGTAGATATTATTTTATAATCCATGGTAGTAGCCATGGAAGGGGAGTCATCCTTGGTTCAATTTTAACACTAATTTTCCACATAAACCACAACCTCCATAATAAGAGAAATCTAATGCCAAATAATACTACTCCTAATACACTTAGATGCACAAAAATACCTTTTCAAAATTGGTGCACTCACAGTAGGAGGGTTCTAGGAGGAACAATTTGAATTGTGTAGCAATGAGTCAACACAACAGAAATAACACAAAAAAAATGATATGTGAACATGAAACTTTATTGAATTATCAATCTTACATGCAATACATGCCTCATGGGTGAATATCTAGGGCTCACAAGCTTGCTACAAGGGCATTCAACAATACAACTGGTCAAAGGCCTTATTACATGCCCCCGAGGGGTTTATGCAAAAAAGTATGAAATATAACTTATCATGAACAACTAAATGATGATCTAAAATGAATTTCAATGATCTTAAATATGCTTCTCAAGCTCTAGTTAAGGTCTATGTTAACCACAAGGGTCATAAACCCAATGAATGATCATACATGAAGGTCGCCCTCAAAATATGGAAAGATAATTCCACGTGTAAAGAAACAACTTGCAAATCTCCAAGATAGGTCCCAACGAACCCAAGATGCTTGTATGATGTCCCATTAAGCTTTGCATTATCTAGAATAGGTCCACGCTAAGGAATTTGGACCAAGTCGGCCCCAAATTCTCTGACTGATAAACAGTGAAATTCTGAGAGTGATAACTTTCAATAAACAACTACAAATGGTCTAAAATTTGGATATGTGATGGATGTCAATGTGTAGGTACTATATCCTACTCCACAAGATGAGAAACAACGATGCGGTAAAATTCGGAATGAAATGTTGAAACTGCTACTAAATGCAAGAAAAGAAAAGAACTGTTTCTGGTTGACACTGGATTACTTTACAGTCAGGGATGCTCCTGCATCAAACACTCAAGGTTGGAAGAAAAGTGATTCCCTCACTTTCCAATGCTAAGAGGAAAACCAAAATAGTCCACCTCAGCCTGAGAAATCCATGATGAATCCCTCCACTAGTCTACCTTTCCACTTCACAAGATATTCTTTATACTGCTTGCTCCTAGTGCTCCTTCCAATTCTGGTATCCAAAATCTGCTCAATCTCCTCTAGTGCTTGGCATGGTAACTGCTCCTTCAAATCCACTTCACTGCTACTGTCACTTGGTTGTCCTTCATGAAATTCATAGATGTCTACAACATTGAAAATAGGTGATATACCTAATGTCTCTAGTAACTCCACTTCATATGCATTTCTAGAATCAAAATTCCTTAGAATCTTACACGGTCTAAACTTCCTCATCTTCAACTTGTTGTATTACCAACTGGAAATCTCTCCTTCCTCAAATATACCATCACTACATATCCAACAAAAATTCATTATGCCTTTGGTGTTCATCTACCTCCTCCTTATACTTACTTTTCATGCCTTCCAAATGCTTCTGGACCTAATTGTGCAATGTTTCCATGAAATCTGAAATCTCTTATGTCTCTATGTGCTCCTTTTTTCCTCAATATTGATGTCCCTTAACTTTGAAACTCCTCTAGGATGTCTTCTGGTAATTATCTCAAATGGTGTCTTCCCTGTGCTCTAATTAACTGAATTATTGTATGCAAACTCTATCGGTGGTAAAACCATATCCCAATTTATTGCCTTATCTCCAACCAAACATCTTAACAAGTTACCCAAGCTTATGTTCACCACTTCTATTTGTTCATCTATCTGTGGGTGATATGTTGAACTGGACTTCAAATCTGTCTTCATCTTCTTCCACAATATCCTCCAAAAGTATCCAGTGAATTTGGTGTCTCTGTCTAAAACAATACTCTTTAGGTAATCCATGCAATCTCACAATCTCCTTAAAAAATAAGTCAACAACATGCATAACATCATTAATCTTCTTACAAGGAATGAAATGTGTCATTTTAGAAAATATTTCTACTACTACCATTATTGAATCATAACCTCTCTATGTTCGTGGCAATCCCAATATGAAATCCATGCTTATATCTTCCCAAGGTCTCTCTAGTACTATCAAAGGTTTATACAATCTCATATCCTGACTACTCCCTTTTGCAACTTGATAAATTCAACAACTTTGAACAAACTTCCTGACATCCTTATATATTTGCATCCAAAAATAATGTTCACTCACCAAAGCTATTGTCGTATCCACTCCAAAATGTCCTACTAAACCTCCACTACGTTTCTCCTTAATCAAATTCTCTCTCATTGAACTCCTTAAAATACACAACTGACTTCCCTTGAATAACAAACCTTCCTAAATGAATAGTCCAACCATTAGCTCCGGTCTATCACTACTAGTTCCTTACATGCTCTCCATGCTTCACCAAAATCTGCATCATCTTCATACATATGCTTCAATCCCTCAAATCCCAATACTTCCACTCTTATTTCTGCCGGAAAATTCCTTCTCTTACTTAATGCATCTGCAAGTTTATTTTACTTTCCACTCCTATGCTTCAACACAAATGTGTAACTCTACGAGAACTCAACCCATCTCATATGTCTCTGGTTTAGCTTCCCTTGATTGTTCAAATACTGTAAAGCTTGATGATTTGTATACAACACAAACTCCTTAGGCAACAAGTAATGTCTCCACTTCTTCAAGGCTTGAATTATGGCATAAAATTCTTGGTCATAAACTAAATATCTTCTTCTGGCATCATTCAACTTCTCACTGAAATAAGTTATAAGTATTCCTTCTTGACTTAACATCGCTCCAATTGTATTTCCACTTGCATCACAGTCAACTTGAAATACTTTTTCAAAATCTAGTAATGCTAACACTGGTTGTTCTGTCACCTTTTGCTTTAACAGTTCAAAACTTCTGTGTACTCCTAACATCCACCTAAAGTCCATCTTATCTCCTCTCATTGTCTTTTCCATAGGGTTACAAATGCTACTGAAACTTCTAATAAACTTCCAATAGAAACTAGCTAATTCAAGGAATGATCTCACCTCTCCAATGTTTACCAGTGTAGGCCAATCAATAATTGCTTTCGATTTCTTAGGGTTCATCTTCAATCCTTCAACAGAAATAACAAATCCAACGTATATTAACTATGTTTTCATGAAACTACACTTCTTGACATTAATCAGAAACTTCTCCTCTCTCAACGTCTGCAATACTTGTCGGATGTGCCACAAATGTTCCTCCCTTGTCTTACTAAAAATTAGAATATCATCCAAGTAAACAATGACAAACATACTCAATAATTTATTCAGTACCTCATTCATCAATATCATGAAATTGCTCAATGCATTGGTCAATCCAAAAGGCATTACTAACCACTCATATAATCCTTCATTTTCTTAAATGCAATATTTCATTCATCTCCTTCTTTGATTTTGATTTGGTGATATCCACTCTTTAGGTCAATCTTTGTGAAATACTTTTCTCCACTCAAACAATCCATAATGTCATCCATCCTTGGCAATAATATTAGATTGTCAATTTTCTCACGAACCTTTAGAAAACCCTACAAAAATGTAACTTTGTCATGCAAAATCCTACATCTTTTCTATCTATACCTACTCTAAGCATGTCAAATTTGAATTCTTAACACAATTTTCAATTCTAAATCTCAAGACGCTAACGTGCCCTCCTAGACGACAACACATCCATGGGACACCAGCACGTCAGAAGGATGCCAGTGCGAAACTATCCCTTGGACGAACACATGGGGTCCTAGACGCTAATGTGTTTCTAGAATGTTGGTGTGCGCCAAAGATTCCTACGCTACTCTAAATATTCCTACTAAAATTAACTACATGGACTATCTCATCCAAGGGCTCGTCGGTCTCTACAATGGTGTGAAGCTCCTCTATGTGCAATGGCTGGAAATATCATCAATGAGGCATTTTTCACTCAATCTCTATAGAACTCTAAGAAAAAATCCTTGTTGTGAATAGTGAAAATATGCATTATTAGATTGAATGTGTGAGAAAAGGATTTGTGCAAATCTACAAATTCTAGTTGGGAGGAGCAATCAAAGTGATTTCCCCAATAATTAACGCCCTCAACTTGAATCTTATTATTGTCAACTTGAATCTTATTATTGGCAATCAAAATGATTTCCCCAACAATTAACATCCTTTAGACTACAAATTTAGGAGCTAACCTAAAATGGATAAAATATAAAACCTCAAGAGCAAGTGGATGGTGTGGATGGTACCATTTAGATTAAAAATTTAGGAACCAAGCTAAAATGGGTAAAACATAAAATCTCAAGAGCAAGTGGATGGTTTGGGTGTTGTGGCAACAAGAGAAATATACATAACCTAGTGGGATGATCAAAAGTGAGGACAAAAGAAGTAGGTGGGCTAACAACAAAATAATAATATGCATAATCTAGTGGTGGGATGGCCCAAAAGAATTAAGGACAAAAGAATTAGGTAAAACATAAGTAGACATACTATGGGAAGACACAAGATAAGTAAGCATAATATGGGAAGACACAAGAAGATATTGAATTAGAGAGGTGGTCACACATACTGTTGAGATATGGTGTTGTACACCATTGCATAAAATGATTTATTATAATATTGTAATTAAATAATTATTTAATTGTGATGCACCTTGGTGGTGTGGTTAATCACACTAGGTAATTATTTGGGGTCCACTTAATGTTGTATTGTAACATTGTATTATTATTTAATGTGTGGAGACATGTCATAATAATTTAATCTTGGGGAAATATTAAATAATGTGATGTCTTAATACCCAATATTAAATAAGGGGTTAGTGGTTTTTTATTCACATGTTTTTGTGGTACATGGTTTTACCTTACCACTAGTTATATTTTGTGTGAGCTTGTGTCTATAAAAGAAAACACGTGTAGTGATTTAGGTTGAGCTGAGTGGGTTGGTTGTCATTGTTGAGTCTTCTTGTGGAGTGCATTTGTGAAGCATGGAATGGGATGTGTGGATTCATGCTTGGACACATGGGAATGCATTGAAGGGTTTGATGCTTTAGAGGTATTCATTATAACTTGTGTATTATTTTATTGTTGAATAATATGATGGAGTATGGATGCTTTTGGAGGCTAGGTTTTTCCCTCTTGAGGGTTTTCCCAAGGTATATCTTGTGTTATCTTGTGGCTTGTCTATTTGATCTATGCATTTTGGAAACTTGTATGCATGTTTATCTCTCATGGGTTATCTAGGAAATTGATTAAGATCATGGGTTAAATACAATATTTTCTAACAAGTGGTATCAAAGCTTTCATGGTTGAAGAATTTTTTTTATAACCCTAGTTTGAGATATTTTGCAAAGTTGAAGCCATAGACATGCATGTAGGGTTTTAGGCATTAGAAGATATGGAACACATGTTGCAAGTGTTTGTATGGAGATTTGGGCTTTTGGGTTGTCAAGATTTGTTGGGTTTATTGTAGATATGAAGTTTTCCAAATTTGGGTGAAAGAGGGTTTTTTGGTTTGAGTTTTTATATGAGGGTTTTGTAGAAGAAATTCATAGATGACCTCTTGAGACAAAACAGACCTCACCATTAGATTCAGCTTGGCCAAGAGATGAAGATTGATATAAAATTCGACCTATTTTGGAAAAGTTGAAAAATTTGCAAAAAACAATTAGTTGTAGCCCAATTTGGCCATGTGTAGAAAATACAATATTAAAAAAATAAAAATCCTATCCTTTAATTTTCATAGAAAAAAAATGTCATCATCAAGTGAAAAATTATTAAAAAATATCTTGCAAAATAAAAATTGAAAAAGGTTGGAAAATCTTTTGAAAAATAAACAAAATATATATAAAAAGTCCTTTTTTGGGGGGTCCGTAGACCCCCCGACCTCATACCGTCGGGTACTGCCACTGTCGGTAGGGGCCGACAGTGAGAGTAACATCACTGTCGACACCAGCCGATAGTGGGTACCGGTCGGTGGTCGATTACCTTCGGTGCCCATCAAACAATTTTTAATATTTAAATTAAAATCAACCAAAACAAAATTTAAAAATGGTTTCAATTTCGCCGGTTAACATTAAAATACTAGACTTCAAAATTTCAAAGCCAGATTTAAGTACTGCGTTGGGTCCATACGTAGGGGGCGAGAAAATTTTTATTTGGAAAAATCAAATTATTTTGAAATCTGATTTGGAGTCTGCCGCTCTCCTCTAGCAAGAGCGTCGCCCAGGCGCCACTGGACCACCACTAGAGAGCCACCAAGAGGCCTTTTTATAGATTTTTTTTTCAAATTTGCATAACTTTTGCCCATAGTGTCAAATTTTTGACTTCTTGTAGTCGTTGGAAAGCTGGTTCTGAGCACTACGCAGTTTTTTCCATTTTGACATGTTTTTGGAGCCTGAAAGTCATATGTTCTCAGTTGCACGATTTTGGTCATAACTTTTACATACGAAGTCAGATTTTTGATTTTGAAGAGGCGTTGAAGAGAATTTGTAGTGTACTACATAGTGGTTCAGATTGTTTATAAATTTGTGGTGTAGTATGAGCTTGGTACTTGTTTGATTTCTTGTAGGAGTTTGAGATTCGAGGTGTGATTGCATGAGCATCTGGACGAGTCAAGAGGAAAAGCCTTGAAGGAGTACATGTTTTAATATGTTATTTATGATGCTATAACTGATTATTATATTGGTGCTTCTTGATACAGGTTTATAAGTATTTTTCAAAGTTGGGACTTTGATGGTGACAGGTACACAGGTTGTCTCTAATTTTGAGGACATGGTTGGACATGGTTTGAGACTTGGAGTCTTGTATGGGTGATAGTTGAGTGCAGGTACAGTGATGGCTATGGTTATGATGTCATGGGTATGCAGGTACATTTGATGCATTAGCACGACATGATCATGTATGTGGTGTTTGGTGGTGATATGGTTTGATGTTAAGAGTTCTTATCTTCTTGATGCTTATTTGGTTCCTTGACTATGATTACTCATTTGTGGATATGGTTGGTAAATTAGATGTGGTTGATTTGGTGTTTAAGTCTTGATGTCTATAGGATTATCTTCTTTGATATCTCAGTTGCAATTTATTGATGTGATGATAATTTTGCATGTTTCAGTGATTGGATCTACGAGTTATGCAGGTTTTGGATTAGCTACCCATTCACTTGCAGTGGGATGACTCAGATGTTGACTGTCTATATCCACCAGGTTTGATTCATTGTTGCAGATTTCATTAGTTGGCCTTGTCTGTGGTCATTCGTGCATTGGTATGTTGCTTTGAGATTGAGAGGGTGGATGGTTAGAGTACTTGATTAGTCGATTCATGGGACTTTTAGCATGTGGTTTGATCACGATGTCATGATAGCTTGTTACATTCATTGGTTATACACTTTCAGTGGGAGCTTTTGACAATGATGACTTGGCGATGTTGGATTGGTTTGGTTTGTGATGTTTTGTTGGCGGTTGTATGTATCTTCTTGGCTTAGAGATCTTGGTTTACTTGTATGTTATTGACATTGCAGTTGAGTGTGTGTAGACCTGAATGATCTTCATGGAGGAGATGATCGTCATGATGCCATATGTAGCTCGTATAACAATTCAATGCGAGTTGTTGGCAATGATGTGGATGCATCATTGGGTATGGTTATCTTCATGTGATTGGAGATATGTATTTTTGGTTTAGAGTGTTTGCTATTATTTCATGGTTTACTCTTGATACTAGTTTAGAGTTTGGCATATTACATGTTCTCTTGAGACCAAGATGTATGTTATGGTGCATGTGATCTCCTAGGAGGAAATGGTTAGATCATTTTGTCATGATAGGTTCTTGATTTTGCGATTGGAGCTTTGACATTGGTCGTGTGTGATTCTCTTTGTATTGAGTACATTGATCATTTGCTTGATTACTTCATGATGGTGTTATGTTGTGTTTGGAGTTTGGCATAGATTGATTGGTTACAGGTGCTCGTGGATACTTAGAGATGCAGGCGATGGTTGGAGTTCTCTTGTGATTAGAGACATGCTTGAGACGATTACTCTTTGGAGGTTTCAGCAGGAAGATCGAGGAGCTTTCACCTAGATATGGACGTGTGTTTGCTATTATGTCATGGTTTACTCTTGATACTAGTTTAGAGTTTTGCATATTACATGTTCTCCTGAGACCAAGATGTATGGTATGGTGCATGTGATCTGCTAGGAGGAGATGGTTAGATCATGTTGTCATGATAGGTTCCTGATTTTGCGGTTGGAGCTTTGACATTAATTGTGTGTGATTCTCTTTGTATTGAGTACATTGATCATTTGCTTGATTACTTCATGATGGTGTTATGTTGCATTTGGAGTTTGGCATGGATTGATTGGTTACAGGTGCTCATGGATACTTAGAGATGCAGGTGATGGTTGAAGTTATCTTGTGATTAGAGAAATTTGCTTGAGACAATTACTCTTTGGAGGTTTCAGCAAGAAGATCGAGGAGCTTTCACATGGATATGGATGTGAGTTAATGATGGAACAATAGAGGAGATTGTTCTTGGAGTGATTCATGATGACTTGGTTATCGTAGAGGAGCATTCTCATTCCCCACTCTTGGTCTACTCGGAAATTCTTTATTTGAGAGGTATTTTCCCATTATATCTTTCGGATGTGTTATGTTTCGTGCTTTGATTTCTCATGGGATTGAGTTGATTCATGGTGATTTTTATGGATACTCATTTGAGGATGGTTTAGCATGAATTTATATGCTTTATCTTTCATAGATATGGGTCTTGAGCTATGGATGGTTAGTTCTGGAAGATTCATTTTGAGGGATGTTATGGCATGGTTATCTCCTTATGCATTTGAGTTTATGATATCATTCTTTGATGAGGATTGTTAAGAGATGGTTTTATGAGCCATCAACAAGACTCACAAACTTTAGCTTAAACACCATCAAATTTACCCAACATGTTTTCTTCTAGTTCTTTTTCCACAACCTCTGATTCTTCATTCTTTGCATCTCATCCTCATGCTAGCCTCTAACATGCCATCTATCCAGGGGTTTTTTATAATTTTTTGATAATGCTCCCCCTAAAATCATGCTAGTTCTAATTCTCTGAGGATTCATCTATACTGGATGAGGGCACAGACGCATCAGTAGCTTCAGGTTTTTCTTCTTCTTTCTTATTCCATATCTTATTCATATCTTGCTTCATTTCTTCTTTGTCGACCTTCTTTACCAGATCATTATTTTCTACCGAAGCGAACTTCTTTCCTTTCTTTCTTCTGCAAACCTTTGAAACATGTCCTAGTTTATTACAATTGTAATAGATGACATTTTTCTTATTACTTTGACCTCCATTTCCTCTCGATCTACATTGATTTGCTCTATGTCCAAATTTGTTACAAGTATAACAATAGTCATTAAAGAACTGATTCAATCTGCCTTCATTAAATCTATTCCTCATTACCTGACTTATCATTCTCACCTGAGATCCGCATTCAGTAGCTTTATGTCCAACCTTCTTACATTCGAAACATTGTCCTATGAAGGGACCATAAAATTGATTATTCCCGCTCCTGCATTTTGTTTCCTTGTGACCATATTTATTATAGGAAAAAAAATACCATTGAAAGAGGAATACCTTTGTGCATTAGGTTATCTCACAGGTTGTCTTCTTGCAAACTTCCTTGAATTTCTCTTCTACTTTCCTTTGTCCTGATTCATTTGATTTTCCTTAGAACTTTCACCTACATCATTTCCCAAACCAGCTTTGTCTTTACTTGATTTATGTCCAGCAAGTAATTCTCTGAGTTTATCAAAACTTGATTTGAAATTATTCTCACTAATCTTTTCATTTTCTAGTTCAATCTTCAAGTTTACCACCTCTTGTTCAAGTTTAGTGCATTCATCGGATTTATTCTGCACCATTGTATTCAGACATTCGTCAATTCTTTTATTGTCTTCTACTATCACTTTTAATCCAATTATCTCTTGTTTCAACTATACACTCACTTCTATGTGCCTTTCCTTGAATTTTTTTAATTGTTCTTTCAGTTTTTGGACACATTCATTTTCTTCATCCAGATTCTCCTTCAGATCTATGTTTTCATTTTCAACTCTATCAAGATCCTTAAGTGCAATCCAAAGTTCTTCTTTATCATCCATCTAATCAACCATCAGGATCCTCCTTAAGTGGTTAAGCTCTACACCAAGGAACCAAGGCTCTAATACCAATTTTCAAAAGATGTAGGAAAATTGAGAGGGGGGGTGAATCAGTTGTCCCAAAATCCAAACTTAAAAACTCCAACACATATCAGTTCCACAAGCACACTATATTTTATTAAGTATGAGCATGAAACATAGATAACAAAAAGTAATTTAACACAATAAACAATAGATTTTTATATGGAAAACCCAAGGAGGGAAAAACCACGGTGAGGATTAACTCACAATATAAAGTAGTTTCAAACTAAAAATAAAAGGCTCACTGCCCTAAAAGGACTCACTGTCCAAATACAAAAGCTCACTGCTTACAAGAGAGGCTCACTGCCTACAACAATATTTACAAAACAAAATTAGGCTTTACAACCAAAATGAACTAAGAAAAATGCACCTAACAAGTGTTGATGCAATTCTGGTGATGCTCAATAGATTGATTTGACACACTTCATCCTTTCCGCTCACTTCCAACTTTTCCTTCACAACTGCCTCATTGATTGTGCATATACACACACACTTCTATTTTTCTCTATCTCATTCTATCTCTATCTCCTCTAGAAAATTTCCAAGATATTCATTTATATACCTGATCTTTTCCGCAAGCATCAATTAGGTCGGCCTAATTTTATGCATTTCATATTTACCAAAAATACTAATTGTTGGCTCCAATCATCCACAAAATATTTCCAAGAAAGTAATCCAAACATCCAGCATGCTATATTATGTCGGCATAGACCTAAAATAGGTCTCTCATATATCCACATAGCAAAATTAATTCACTGAATCACAATTACCCCAAGAAGTCGGCTAGGAATAGACTTCAAAGCAAAATGCGACAAACATTTTGTTGGTTGCCACTATACTATAGGAGCACCAGAACATGTAATATTTTGAACATGTATTCCTTCAACAACCATAAGCATTTTATCAAAACTACAAGCATTAACTACCAATTGTGGATGAATGCATAGTAGAATACCAGAGAGTGCAGTTCAAATACTGGTTTAGATACTGGACCAAAATACCAGATCAAGCACTGTCTTAAACTGTAGTGACATCAATGACAACCCAAAACTATAGAGATAGCCAACCTTCTTCATTTTTCCAACATCTTGTTTATTCATTTCAAGTTGAAGTAAATAGTAAGTGCTTTTGCTGAATGAGAAACTAGAATCTAAATTTGCTTGTTATCATTTCTGGTTGTGGCATACATGTGTTCTTCTTCTGAAAAATTAATTATAATGTTGCTTGTACCATTTTGTGTATGGCCTTGATTCCTATAAAAGGGTGTGATTTTAAATCCCTATTATTTTATTAGAATGCGTTTTCCCATATTGTCCTCCTAGCAACTTCAAATTTGAAATCCCTGGTATTACCATTTATGGTCTTTCATTAACTACATACACTTTTGTATTTTGGCGAATATTCCAGTGTCTTTCATTTAATGTGGTTGATCAATGACTTTTATGTGAGTTTGATGTCGATGACCAAAAACATCATGTGTCTTGGATTTTGATTTTATTTAAACTCATAGCATTCCAAACCTTGTAATTCAATCCTTTTCAAAGGGAATTTTGTGTTTTAAGTTGGCTGATTTGATTTCTATATCAATCTATGATTTTGTTTCTTGTTATCCTCTTAATGATATATTTTCACATTCTGAGCTACTCAGTTCTTCTCTCCATAAGCTCTTGAGTACCATATGATACCAGTTCACTCTTGTGCCTAGCATTCACATTGAATACCCCAATTAAGATGGATATAGAGCTATGCCAGAAGTTGAAATGGTTAAAGTAATTTGTTTGTCTCTTTTAACATGAAATATCATGTCACCCATGATAGGCGATTTACTTGATTGAGTTGTTGTTTCATTATTTCCATTCAATTTTTTATATATTTTGCTTGGGCATATGACATTTCTTTTCTGATTTCAATATATTTTATTTTGCTCTGGTCGCACCTGCGGTATTTTATTTATTGTTTTCTACAAATCTCCTTATCTAAATTTCAATCTGCATTTCATTCCTTAGGTTGTGAACTTAGTTTTTACCTGTCAATTATCTTTACTTAAAATTATTATAGTGCAGACCAATCTTTTTTATTGTTTCATATTGTACCATCATTGGAAATGGTTTGCATCCCTCTAAACAATTTCTCTTGCAACATTCTTGGAGATGGAATTTGAATTACCTCCACTAAGATTTCAACTTGGTTGTGTTTTATTCAACATGCCTTGTTCTTTGATGTATGCACCTATTTTCAATGGTTATTGTTTGGTCTTTTAAACTTATAGTGTGATATCATCCTTGCGCCCTACATTTATATATTAATCCTATGGTTTGTGATCTCCTTGAGCCTACATGCATAGTAACTAAGTCAGTGTTACTGAATTTGTTCCTAGAGTTGTCCTAAGTGGTCACTTCTCTTAGAATATGCTTGGTTGTAGCTTAGCCGATTTATAAACTACATATTCTTAGTTTGTTTGTGCCAAATTGGTCTCTTCCATACTAAAATGCCAAACTCGATCAACTATGGGAGCTTAATGATAAATGAAATAGCATTATAGTGGTAATAGTTTAGGTTTTGATCTAATTGACAATGAAGTCTGGGTCTATTTACAAGATATGCATTTTAAAATGGATTAATCTTATGTAAAGATGTTACACTTATAAAAAGGTATTTATAATTAGAAAATTGAAGGTTTACTATATACTTTTATTACATATTTAGATATTGGATTTTGTAATGAAGTTAACAATTTGTTAAGAGTTATTAACATGTATGTATATATATAATATGGTTTAAGTAAGATAATAATACTGCCTTTTCAGATTGAGGGATTTTGTTAAGAGAAGTAAGCTAGGAATTTAAATAGGGAAAAATGATGCTTCTATATATAGATAATTAAAGGAATAATTGTATATATATATTTAAACATTTGAATAAAGTATGTTTTTCCTATTAATAAATGAATGGATTAGAAAACAAGTTTGGAAATATTAAATTAGAAGAGTGACTTATTGTATAAATGAGTATTTAGATAACTATGGAAAATTAGTTAAAATGGATGAATTTGATAATATTTTAAAGTGATGATTCCTTTTTATTCTCTAATAGTTGAATTAATGGATTAGATTATCTGTTGCTTTGTGGATTCATTGTGCAATTGGTATAATTGGTTTATAGTGGTAATTGTTCTATTGAGTAACTTAAGTGGGTTAAGTTGGTGGGTAGTCTAAATTGGGGAGGCAATGTCTTTTATGAAATATGTCATGGTTGATTTGATTGTTTGTTCGTATTGATTTATTGAGTTGATTTTTGAATTGAGTTGTGAATCGGTTTATTACTATTGATTATCATGGTTGAATTTGGAATTGAGTTGATTTTGGTTATTGTTTTATGGAGGGGGGCTCGTTTGTGTCAAATGGTCATTGAGAAGATTTTAATTTTTGTGGTTGATTATGTATAGAGTTGATTATGTTAGTTTTGATTGAGTTTGAAGATCTCGTTGTGATGTTGCCACTCATTATTCTACACTTATTGATTCATAAATTATGGATTGAAAGTAGTCTTTTGAGACCATGTTATTGTTCCCAGTTCAATGGGAAACCATTGTGTAGTAATTTTGTTAGTCTTCCATAGGTTGAGGAAAGAGTTTCTTTATGATTGGTTTTTCATGCTAGTTCTTTGTGAAAATTTGATTCTCTACTTGATTTATGATTATGTGGGTTATGGCCTTGCACTGTAGAATTGTTAACTATGGAGAATTTGTGTGAGTTGGAGCATGCCTTGCTTTATGTGATAGTTCATATGACCTTATATGATGTGCAAGTTGGCTTACCCAGTTAGTGGAATCTAGAGTTTTGTTGCTAGTAGAGAGAGTGGCTTCCCATGGGGGCTGGGACCCAAAAGTGGTGTCAGGGTAACTCATTGGAAGTTTCTTAATCCAATGAAAATACTAATAATTAATTAGGGGGTTTGGGTAGTATCTCACATTAATCTAGATAATGTAGGCTCACTCATGGCTCAAGTGCTCGTTTAGGCTTGAGATGAGTGGGAAGGTCTGGAATGGCAAGATCAACTGCCTTGTCCTTATGAAAGGTATGTTGATTTTGCATGAGTTAGAATGAGGGTTGGGGATCAGTTGAAGTTGCCAAGGTAACTTAGGATGGGGGCCGGTAACCTAGGAAGATTTGCATTGGGTAACCCATATCGATCTATGTGAAGACACTCTTACCTACAACAACCTTGTATGCCTTGTTTTTTTTTCCCTTGCTGTTCATATGCCTCTAGAAGCAGTTGTTCTTTATGTTTTGTTTGTTACTCTTGTTGATGGATTCATGTTATCCCTTAGCTACTTGATTGCTTGTGTAGTGGGTCCTTATTGTCATCTCCTAGCACAGGGGGTGGACCTTAGAGTTCCACATGGTTGGGTGGAATGTACTATGCACTCCATTGGGTTCCCAATCAAAGTTCATGATGCATGGAGTTGTACCGTTTGCAGTGGTTCCAGAGCTTTACCAAATTTGGAGATAATATTGATGCTATGTATTATATTCATTTCAGTTGTATCTCATTATTTTTTGATGTATCCTTCCTGTTGTTATAAGGAAATCTTTGATGTAAACTTGAAAGCAGTGTAATGAACTACCCCATGTATGGAAAGTTGTATATGTATTCATTGGTTCATGTTCTATGTTCTTGAATGGTGTTGTATCTGTGGAAATATGTTTATCTAATTCTTTTAATGTAGAAGATGTAAATGAACTCTTGTTATTAGTTATGTTACGATGTATGTTTAAGTTGGTTAATCGTTATGTAAGTAGTGCAGTCATGTTACCCTAGAGGACTAGCTAGATGATGTGTATGTATAGTTTTCATTATTAGTGTTGCATGTTAATTTACATTTCATATTAGTTTCACCTTTAAAAAAATAATAATTGTGTCATAATTTTTAGTTAGTTGTGTTTTCCTTTGGGGTTTCGTGGCAAGGCATTACATCTTGGTATCAGAACCAGGTTATCAAATACTGGGTACTCTAGGTTAATTGAGCCCATTATGCTAACCTTGTGCTTGGAATTTTGATCTTATGTTTTCACCCTTTTGTCGTCCTTGCTTAGTAACCTGAGGTTTGTCCCTAGGTGGTGTCTATCCAATGGTACAGAAAACTGGTGGAAAGGATCAGACCCTCAATGTAGTGCGCAATGCATCGATATTATTTCCATCGAGGATGCATTATGGACCCTTTTGTAGCTTTGTGATGTGTTTTTCGATGATGTGAATTTGTGTCTATATGTGAAGGATTGTTAAATCTAGAAATTTGTGCTTATGAAGTGATGAATTTTGTTTTATGCTTCTGAGAAAGGCGTAAAATTATGAGCTTGCATCACATATATTATAATATTTAGTGGTGTAAAATGAATAGTGGAAATTCTTACGTGTAAATAAGGGATATTTAACGAAAATGTGTGCTTTGTGTGTATAATTATGTTGTGTTTTATGGAAGTGTAGCATTCCAAGGTAATGAATCAGCTTGAATGACTTTTACTAACGTGTTATGTTTCCACCCTAGTTTGTGATTTACAAGTAGTCAGCTTTGGAATTCGGTGATGAAGGTAAAGTAATTGAGATATTTAGATGTTGATGCTAATGATGTCAAGCAGTGATCCATTTTGATGCAGCACATGATATAGATTCATGGTTATGATCATTGTGTGAGTATTATTCTAATGGTTAAGTAGTGGATTGTTTATGAGTTGATTTGATTATTAGGGTTGTTTTGATTGATGTGGTTAATTGATTAAAGTGTCTTGGTGGGAGGGACAGTGTAGCATTACTTGTTCACAAGTACCCTGCTACGTTGTGATTTCCTCCCATGGTGTGTTTGATTGTTTATATATATATGTGTGTGTGTGTGTGTGTTGTTCGATAGTTTTTTTGATGCAGGTTGTAGGTACCAAGCATCAACTCCACCTGCACTGTCAGGTTTGAGCATGCCTTAAAACCAAGTGGAAATGATGTTGAATACACAAATGAGAAAAGGTCCCCTACCCTCGCCATTATCCTTAGAGAGGATGTGTATCCCGTCAGTCATGTTTGTGTTCATGGTCAATTGCTCTCGTCTTTTGTCCTTGTTGATATTAGATTGCATGATTATTTGAGGTTGCTTGTATTTACATTTAAGGAAAGGTGAACATGGTATTACTTAACGAATTCTAGGATTAATGTGTGTAAGTTCTATCCTAACCTTGCAACTTCCAAGAGTAAGTCGAAGCTTAGGGGGGAGGATGTAGTGCCCCTCCGTGGTTGGCCCTTTCTTAGTGTTTGATAAATTTTGTTTGGGTTGTTTGAATTAATTTTTTTTAATAATGTTGTATGTTAATGATGAATTAAATAAATCAGTAAATAAATTGATAAACAGATATATATGTTGTCTTTGGGTAATTACATTATTAAATTATAAAGTGATTTTATAATATAAAGAAAATTATTGCTTAATGTTGAGTTTTAATTAATAAATTAAATTGTGAGGAAATATTAATATAAAATAAAATATTAAAAAAAAAAAAAAAAGAGATAATGGATAATCAGTAAAATAAAATAAAAATATGGAAGGTTTTGCATGCAAGTGCATGCATAGTTTTGAATTGATGGTCGGAAAAGGAAACTTATTATTTTTGTTTGCTTTTTATTTTCGAAAATAGAAGCCTTCTTTATTTTTCATTTTGGGATGACATTTTGGGGGGGTGATCTTTTAATTTTAGTTTTGGGTAAGGAAAACTTTGTCGAAAAAAATTATGGGGTTGAATGGTGTCATTATTTTGGAGAAATTGGATTGTTGCAAACGTTATAGACAATCTCGGCACCGTTCTTTCTTTCTTGTTGCATTGGAATCCAGTTGTTCCATTGGGATTGGTCTCGGCACTAGAATGTCACTTCAACCAACGTTGAACTCAGGTTCCATCGTTTCCTGAATTTCATTTCTTCTCTTGAATCAAATGTAGGAATGTCTATGTTGCTAGATAGCAAAACGTTTCTTGTTTATTCATTTCAGGTTGAAGTAAATAGTAAGTGCTTTTGTTGAATGAGAAACTAGAATCTACATTTGCTTGTTATCATTTCTGGTTGTGGCGTATGTGTGTTCTTCTTTCAAAAAATTAATTACATCGCTGCTTGTACCATTTTGTGTATGGCCTTGATTTCTTTAAAATGGTGTGATTTTAAATCCCAATTGTTTTATTAGCATGTGTTTTCCCATATTGTCCTTCTGGAAACTTCAAATTTGAACTCCATGGTATTACCATTTATGGTCTTTCATTAACTACATACACTTCTATATTTTGGCAAATATTTCTAATGTATTTCATTTAATGTGGGTGACCAATGACTTTTATGTGAGTTTGGCGTCGATGGCCAAAAACGTCATATGTGTCTCGACTTTTGATTTCATTTAAACTCATAGTGTTCCAAACCTTGTATTCAATCCTTTTCAAATGGTATTTTGTGTTTTAAGTTGGCTGGTTCGATTTCTATTTCAATCAGTGATTCCATTTCTTGTTATCCTATGAATGATATCTTTTCACATTCTGAGCTACTCAATTCTTCTCTCCATAATCTCTTGAGTGGCGTATGATACTGGTTCACTGTTGCGCCTAGCATTCACATTGAATACCCCAATTAAGATGGATATAGAGCTATGCCAGAAGCCAAAATGGTTGAATTAAGTTGTTTGTCTCTTTTAACATGAAATATCATGTCACCCATGATAGGCGATTTACCTAATTGAGCTGCAATTTCATTCTTTCCATTCAATTTTTTATATATTTTTCTTGGGCATATGACATTTCTTTTCTGATTTCAATATATTTGCTTTTGCTTTGGTCACACCTGCAGTATTTTATTTATTGTTTTCTATGAATCTCCTTACGTAAATTTCAATCTGTATTTCATTCCTTAGGTTGCGAACTTAGCTTTTCACCTGCCAATTATCTTCTTTTAAACTTATAGTGTGATATCATCCTTGCACCCTACATTTCTATATTAATCCTATGCGATGTGATCTCCTTGAGCCTACATGCATAGTAATTAAGTCGGTGTTACTGAATTTGTTCCTAGAGTTGCCGCAAGTGGTCATTTCTCTTAGAATATGCTTGGTTGTAGCTTAGCCGATTTATAAACTACATATGCTTAGTTTGTTTGTGCCAAATTGGTCTCTTCCATACTAAAATGCCAAACCCAATTAATCACCTCACACCCAAACATCATAGCAAGGCTATAATCTTGTCGTAATGACTATCAAGTTTTGGTATGAAATCTGCCTTTAATTTACTGTGTTGTCCTCTCGACTTTGATATTCTTATGTAAATCCTTTTGGATGTCTATTTAATTGCCGCATGGTTCTGTCACACAATCGAGTAACATAATGAATAACATGTTTTTCCTTCAGCCCCATCTTACCTTCATAGCAACTAATGCCTTGCCAAGTGACAACCTATATATATATATATATATATCCATTTGAATGATTTTGTTGATCTCTTCCTTATAGTAAAATAGTGTGGTTATTTTATAATTTTGAAAATCTTGTTTTAAAGATATAACTATGGGAGCTTAATGATAAATGAAATAGGAATATAGTGGTAATAGTTTAGGTTTTGATCTAATTGACAATGAAGTCTGGGTTTATTTACAAGATATGCATTTTAAAATGGATTAATATTGTGTAAAGGTGTTACACTTATAAAAAAGTATTTATAATTAGAAAATTGAAGGTTTAGTATATACTTTTATTACATATTTAGATATTGGATTTTCTAATGAAGTTAACACTCTATTAAGAGTTATTAACATGTATGTATATATATAATATGGTTTAAGTAAGATAATAATACTGCCTTTTGAGATTGAGGGATTTTGTTAAGAGAAGTAAGCTAGGAATTTAAATAAGGAAAAATGATGCTTCTATATATAGATAATTAAAGGAATAATTGTATATATATACTTAAACATTTGAAAAAAGTATTTTTTGCCTATTAATAAATGAATGGATTAGAAAACAAGTTTAGAAATATTAAATTAGAAGAGGAGTGACTTATTGTATAAATGAGTATTTAGATAACTATGGAAAATTAGTTAAAATGGATGAGTTTGATAATCTTTTAAAGTGATGATTCCTTTGTATTCTCTAATAGTTGAATTTATGGATTAGATTATCCATTGCTTTGTGGATTCACTGTGTAATTGGTATAATTGGTTTATAGTGGTAAATGCTTTATTGAGTAACTTAAGTGGGTTAAGTTGGTGGGTAATCTGAATTGTGGAGGCAATGTCTTTTATGAAATATATCATGGTTGATTTGATTGTTTGTCCGTATTGATTTATTAAGTTGATTTTTGAATTGAGTTGTGAATCGGTTGATTTCTATTGATTATCATGGTTGAATTTGGAATTGAGTTGATTTTGGTTATTGTTTTATGGAAGGGGGGCAGTTTGTGCCAAATGGTTATTGAGAAAATTTTGATTTTTGTGGTTGATTTTGTATAGAATTGATTATGTTAGTTTTCATTGAGTTTGAAGATCTCATTGTGATGTTGCCACTCGTTATTCTACACTTGTTGATTCGTAAATTATGGATTGAAAGTAGTCTTCTGAGATAATGTTATTGTTGCCACTTCGATGGGAAACCATTGTATAGTAGTTCTATTAGTCTTCCAGAGGTTGGGGAAAGATTTTCTTTATGATTGGCTTTTCATGTGTGTGTTGGTTCTTTGAGAAAATTTGATTCTCTACTTGATTTATGATTATGTGGGTTTTGGCCTTGCACTATAGAATTGTTAACTATGAAGACTTTGTGTGAGTTGGTGCATGCCTCACTTTATGTGATAGTTCATGTGACTTTATATGTTGTGCAAGTTGGCTTACCCAGTTACTGGACTGTAAAGTTTTTTTTGCTAGTAAGGAGAGTGGCTTCCCATGGGGGTCGGGACCCAAAGTGGTGCCCAGGGTAACCCATTGGAAGTTTCTTAATCTAGTGAAAACACTAATAATTAATTAAGGGGTTTGGGTAGTATCTGACATTAATCTAGATAATGTAGCCTCGCTCATGGCTCAAGTGCTCATTTAGGCTTGAGATGAGTGGGAAGGCCTAAAATGGAAAGATCAACTACATTGTCCTTATATGAAAGGGTATATTGATTCCACATATGAGTTAGAATGGGGGTTGGGGATCGATTTAGAGAGGCGGGTGATCCCACAATAGTGGTTTTAATTTTTGGCCAAACTAGACCTTTGAAATATTTTTTTGTAACTAAATCTTCACTTCGGACACCTATAGCATTTAAACCCGTGAGGAATTTGAAGATTATGCAAACTAGTGATTTGTGAAATTTGTCTATAGATTCTAGATATATTTTTTTCAAAAATTTTGGAATCAGATTGCACTTCTTTTTCCATCTCCTTCGAAAACTAGTTTTTTTTAGTAAACACCATTTTTAAGGAGTGATGCTCACCGTATAATACATAAATTTTTTTCCATGAAGGATAAAATTCTAATTCTTTTCAATTTAGATTTGTAACTATGATATCTAGTGCTTCCACTTGGTTGAATGGTTTTTTTTTTATTGAATATTTTTTTTTTTTAATCAAGTTTCAAAGTCAAACCAATTATATTAATTCAAACATAGGCGGATGGTATAACACAATTTTTTTTGTATGTGTCAAAATTCAATTTTATTTTGTTGGATCAAGGACTTTAATATCTAGTGCACTCATATTTTTTTTATTTTTTTTTATAATCTTCTATTTTTTCCACATGCTTGAAGAACATAGAGGCTTGAGTTTTTGATGAAAAAACTCACATTCACGAGAAATAAAAAAAATAAATATAATAATAAAATAAAAATTTATTTAAAATTATAATTTTTTGGGAAACATAATAAGTAATACATAATTACAAAAAATAAATTTTAAATGAATTCATTTGATCCCCAAAAGGTACAGAAATCAAAAGTGGGTTTTATCAGCATTTTGATAGGTGTAAGGAGACTCTATTATAGGTATGGTTTAAAAATAATCCAAGGGAGTTTGATATAAGGTAGTTTGATCAAACCCTCTTCAATTGGAATTCTTTAAATGAAACTTTTTAAGGATTAAATCATTATATTTTCTAAAATATGTTATTTAAATAAAATCTATTCCTCGAAATTGTAAACCGACTTTGTGGGATCACCCGGTTGCCAGGGTAACTCAGGATGGGGGTCGGTAACCTAGGAAGATCTGCATTAGGTAACCCATATCGAGCTATGTGATGACAGTCTTCCCTATAGCAACCTTGTATGCCTTGTTTTTTTTTCCATTGTTGTTCATGTGCCTCTGGAAGCAGTTGTTTTTTATGTTTTGTTTGTTACTCTTGTTGATGGATTCATGTTAGCCCTTGGCTGCTTGATTGCTTGTGTATTGGGTCCTTATTGTCATCTCCTAGCATAGGGGGTGGACCTTAGAGTTCCACATGGTCGAGTGGAATGTATTATGCACTCCATTGGGTTCCCAATCAAAGTTCATGATGCATGGAGTTGTACCATTTGTAGTGGTTCCAGAGCTTTACCAGATTTGGAGATAATATTTATGCTATGTATTATATTCATTTGAGTTGTATCTCATTATGTTTTTGATGTATCCTTCCCGTTGTTATAAGGGAAGCTTTGATGTAAACTTGAAAGCAGTGTAATGAACTACCCCATGTGTGGGAAGTTGTATATGTATTCATCGGTTCATGTTCTATACTCTTGAATGGTGTGTATCTACAGAAATATGTCTATCTAATTCTTTTAATGCAGAAGATGTAAATGAACTCTTGTTAGTAGTTATGTTATGATGTATGTTTAAGTTGGTTAATCATTATGTAAGTAGTGCAGTCATGTTACCCCGGAGGACTAGCTAGATGATGTGTATGTATAGTTTTCATTATTAGCATTGCATGTTAATTTACATTTCATATTAGTTTCACCCTTAAAAAAAAAGAAAATTGTGTCATAATTGTTAGTTAGTTGCATTGTCCTTTGGGGTTTCATGGCAGGGCATTACAACTTTGTCCTACTTTATCCTAATGGCAGCTAATTTTTTTTGGGACTTCTTGTTTTGTCTTAATATATCTTTATAGTAGTTGTTCTCTTGTAAAGGGTTTTGGGTCCCTTCAAAACCTATTTTTCCTAAAATTAAAAATGTTTTAAGGGAGGCATATAACCTATCCATTTATACGTCCACACATACATTCACATTTCTTGATCTTTAAATTATTTATTTTTGCCCTCTATGATGATGTTTTTCATAATTCTCCTAAGGTGTGGTTATCAATTCATCCCACAAGATGTTAAAAATTTTGTCCCTTGAGAATTCAAAAATGTCTTCCCTCAAGATGTTAAACATTTCATCCCCCAAAATGTCAAACATTTTTTCCTCTAATATGTTAAACATTTTCATCCCTAGAGTCATAAGACATTTTTTTTCCCCTTGAGGCATCAAAGATTTCATCCCCTAGATGTTTAAAATTTCATACCACAAGACATTAAAAATTTATGTGCTCCCTAAGGAATTAAAACTCCATGGTCCCCTAGCATAACATAACTTGATAGCTTGTGGTCCATGGGGGATTTTTAATATACATGACCCCTAGCAACAGAGAAAGCTAGAGCCAGAGTCATGCACCCTCCTTTATTTTTTATTGATTACTCCCTATCTATTTGTATGTATTCTTCTTTGTAGCAATCAATTGACTCTTTATATTCTTCTCTTTCCTTTATAATTCCTCTATGTGTTTGTTGCATTTGCGAGATGACATTTGGTATTGATACAACCTTTTATACTAAAGTCTCATTGCCATGTTGACTTATATTTTTATATAATTGCTATATGCTCTATGCTACATGTTTTCTTCATGTTTGTATCATGTTTTTATCATGATTTCTTCATGTATGTTCCATGTATGCTTTATGTTTGTTCCTTGTATGCTTTGTGTTTGCTCCATGTATACTCCATTTTGCTTCATGTATACCCCATGTCTACTTTATGTATGCTTCATGTTTTCTTCATGTATGCTTTGTGTTGGTTTCATGTTTGATTTGTGTATGCTTTATGTGCAATCTATTGTTTGCTTAGTGTATGCCTTATGTATGTTTTGATTTTGTCTTGTATTGTATGTGATATGTATGTGACTTTTTTATATTGGTATTTTGGATTGATAGTATCCTAATTCTAGGGGATATTGCATCTCTCAGTTTGGTGTCATTATGCCTCTTCAATATTTTGATAAAGGAACATATATTATCCATACTTTAGTGTGAGTATAAATATAATCTCATACCCTCACTAAAGTGGGGGCTAAATGTAGTGTCATAAATTGTCACCCCTAATAACTTCACACTAGGCTTAGCACCCTATTTTACATGTACAATTAATTATATATTTATAATTTATTCATTTCAGGGCTAAATTGGGAAAATAAATTTAATTACCTAACATCCTAAGTTTTTGGAGTAAAAAACACCTAGAATTAGCTCTCAAAAAGTTACAAACTCTATTGTCAGCCTTGGGTGTCTTGAAAATGATGCATTTTCATCCTAACTCCAAAAATTAATTGAGACACATTTATAAACAAGTTTTTTCTCAATCATTTGAACATCTATTATGAATTATGAGCAATTACTATGAAATATTATGCACTAATTTGGAGATACATGCAGCTTCTCTACATGATTGTACTACAGGATGTTCTAGGAGGCATTGCAAAAGATAATTTTACCACCTTATATTAGGCCAAATGATATATCAACCTTGTTCAATGGTATGCATTCAAAAAACTTAGACATTGTCTTCCCCCAGTATGAATTACCTCCTCATAAAATTAAAAAAATATGATCCCTTCATGATTTTAGCCATCATTAATAAAATAGAATAAAACATAGCCTAATCAATAATAGATCAAGCCTTATTGTTTGTATAATTAACCTATTACATAAGATCTATGTAGATATTTTTCTCATCAAACTCGATACTCTTTCTATTCATGGATTTGATAATGTTGGTAGATAGTCACTACGTACAATCACACTACTAGTTGAGCTAGGACTTGTGACTCTACTTACCCTTATCCATGTCATACCTAATTCTATTTCATACAATCTTCTTCTTGGTAGACTCTACAACCATGCCATGGGGGTAGTCCCATCTACTCTTCATCATAAAATGGAGTTTTTTTACAATAATAAGCTTTATACAATTGAAGCGGATCCAAATCCATAAATTTGCTTACAAGTAGAAGTTATACATCAAATTTATATTTCCAAAGATCTTAGTACTTTAATTCCATTTTCAAAAGTGGAACCATTGCCTTCCAACAATAATAATATTAAAAATTATAAGTCACCTATCATTGTGCTCTTTGGTGATGGTATGGGTTCATTAGAATTTACAGCCTCCTTTATTGGAAAGTACAAAATCTCACAATATAAACATAAGGAGTCTTTGGTTTTATTTACTCAATCTATTTCTTCTAAACAACTTAAATCTACTAATTTGAATTCCTCTACTCTGATAAATTCCCAAATACCATCATTTCATGATAAGTTTGTTCTTCTTCTAACACATGTCTCAATGATAATTTTAAGTATCTTTATATTTCACCCCTCATGTACTAGTTGAATCTAAGATTGACCCTCCTCATTCCGACATCTCAACACTCAACAAGGATCTATATTCTTGCAAAAGATTCAATTCTCATTCTCATGTCAATGTTGCTACTCCTTCAAAATGTGATCATACTTCTCATTTAGACAAGATTAGTAATATGGCCTCTTCTCCTTCATCTGATTTGGATACACATGACAAGCTTGGCTTCAAAATTCTTTCTAAACTTGGATACACTGGTAAAATGGAACAATGAGTTAAGGTTCTTATGAAACTTACATGAAACCTTTCTAAAAGGGGTTTAGGTTATCAACCTTCTCATTTTTCTAAATCCCCTCATTTATTGGCTAATGTATCTCGAACCTCCACTTGTGAGAAATTAAATCTTTCTTTAGAAGAAAAATGGTTGCTTCCTACTGCCCATCCTCTATCTAAGAAAGAGCATATTTTATTGAGGCTTATCAAATCCCACTTGATTAATCTTCCTCCTCCAACACATAATAAATTTCACAAACAAAATAAAAAAAAATTATTTTTATGCATATCATGGAGTGCTTGTTCATTCCGCAAGTGAATGTCAGGTCTTAAGCAATAAAATGAAACTTATCAATTTGGGTACTATCACTCTTCCATTTTATAATACACCTATTCCTTTTAAATGATAAACTCGCTTATTGCTCCTCATTTTGTGGAATTCATAGCTCTATGTG
>VDFB02099868.1:0-22350 GCA_007258455.2 Sequoia sempervirens | reverse complement strand
TATGTGTTTACTTTGTTTGGTGGTGCAATTAGTTGGATGAGTAAGTGACAAGTTGTGGATGCTTTGTCCACTATTGAAGCAAAGTATATGAAAGCTACTCATGCTTGTAAAGAAGCCATTTGGCTTAAGAGAAAATGTTTAGATATTAGAATAAAATAAGGTATAGTGACAATTTATTGTGATCAACAGAGCGACATATGTCTAACCAAGAACCCAACATTTCATGCCAGGACCAAGCACATTGATGGACAATATCATTTTGTTTGAGATATGGTCAAAGATGGTAGGGTGAAGTTGGTTAAAGTAAATACTTTGATTAATTTTGTTGATTCTTTAACTAGGCATGTGAGCACATAGAAGTTCAGATGGTGTTCAAATATTATGGGCCTTTCGAACCATAGAAATTAAGAGACAATGTTTACTCCCTCCCATTGCTCTTGCAAGGTGTTCGACAAGTGGGAGATTTGTTGGGAAAATGTGTCTCAACCTTGCAATTATATAATGGTTATTGTTGATAGGATATATATATTTTTTCCTAGTTACAATAATAGGTGTAATATACAATAGCAACAAGGGGGGAGAGTGGGATGCGTGTAAAAAAAAATTTGTTAACTTTTTTAGGAAACTACTAAAATGGCTGACATAAATTAGATAAATGATACATTGTAAATCTAGACCGTTAATTATTAGGTTTTAGATCTAATGGTGGATATGTTGTTGGCCTATCTTTCCCTACAATTTAACTCTATTTTATGAGGGTGTTGTATTACAGTTACGATAGAGAGAGACAGTGATGTATTATGAGAGTCTGATAGCAGTTGTGTTGTCTCTTGATCTCTGAGTGGTGATACTCTTGTGAGAAGCTTGCTCTACAAGTATATTGTAATCTTTGTGATTTACTGAATAATATATTGGGCAGATATTGGAGTGTGGGGTTTTTCTCCTAAAAGGGTTTTCCCACATAAATCATTGTGTTGTGGTATGCATGATATTTATGTTTATTTCTACTGAAGTTTCTATAACTGTTAAAGATTTATAAAAGTTTTGCATTATTCTCCTCTCAAGATTAGTGTAGGAATTTGTTTCGCTACCTTAGCTTCCTTACATAAAGAAACTAAATCTTCTTTCTTACTTAGCCATGATACCAATCTACATCCAAGAAAGAATGCACCACCACATGTAATTTTCCTATCGTCCTCACAACCAACCCAATCTGCATTTGTGTAAGTACTCAAAGTTAAATTAGTATCCTTTGGATACCATAAGCCATGATCCAAAGTGACCTTCAAATATCTAGATATCCTCTTCACTGATGCAACATTTGACTCTTTAGATTCTTCTTGAAATCTAACCATAGGAAAAACTGCATGCATAATATATGGTCTAGTAGAAGTTAGATATAGCATCCCACCAATCATAGATATGTCCTTGCTCTGATCACCCTTATGGGATTAATCATTCTTTCTTAGTTTGCAACTAGTAATAATAAGAGTACATACTGGTTTAGAGTCTTCCATTCCAAATCTCTTCAACATTTATTTGACATATTTTGATTGTGAAATGAATATACCTTTGTTTGTTTGATTGATTTTGAGCCCAAGGAAGAAATTCATCTCCCCAAACATAGATATCTCAAACTCATCTTACATCTCTTCTATAAATTTCTTTCACATATCTTCATTCCCTCCAAAAATTATATCATCAACATACACAACTACAATCAAGTTATGATCTTTTTTAACTTTAAAGTAAATATTACCATCTATGGTACCTTTATTGAATCATTGCTATATCAAATACTTATCCAATGTTGCATACCAATCCCTAAGAGATTGCTTCTAAAATCCATATAATTCCTTTTTCAATCTGCATACAATATTTAGTTTGTATGATAATTGAAATCCTTCTAGTTGTTCCATATATACCTCTTCTTCCAATTCTCCATTCAAGAAAGTAGACTTCACATCCATTTGATAAACTTGATGTGATAAACTTTAAAGTCCTTATGTTCTACATAAGCCAAAAACATTCTAATAGCCTCCATTCTTTCCATCGGGTCAAATGTCTCCTCAAAATCTATTCCATCAACTTGTTAGTAGCCCTTACACACAAGCCTTGCTTTGTTCCTTACTACTCCATTATCATTCAATTTTTTTCTAAACACCCATTTTTTTCCAATTATATTCATTTTTTGCAAGTCTTGAGACAAGTTCTCAAGTTTTATTCTTCTCAATCTACATTAGTTCTTCTTCCATAGCCTTCATCCAATGTTTATCTTTGCATGCCTCAATCACTATTTTAGGTTCAACTTCAAAAAGTAAACACAAATTTACCTCTTCTTCAACATATTTCCTTCTTGTCAATACACCTCTCCTTTAATCTCCAATGGTCTATTCTTCAAAATGATTCCTCTGCACATATTTAGGGGTTCTAAGGCTCTTTTCTGAAGCTTCTTCCTCTTCAATCTGTACTTCCTTTTCCTTATTTTTTATTTTTCTTTGCAAACAGGCTCATCTGAATCATATCCATCTATCACCATTAAATTCTAAAAATATTCATCAGCCTTGACATTTGCACTCTCAACAATCTTTCTTATTCTTTTGTTGTATCACTAGTAGGCTTTGCTTTTAGTATAATATCCAAGGAAGATTCCTTCATCAAACTTTGCATCAAACTTTCCTAAGTTTTATTCATCTCTTTTGATATAACATTTGCTTCCAAATACTTTGAAGTATTTGACAGTAGGGACCCTTCCATACCACAACTCATATGGAGTCTTTGTGTTGTTTCCTTTTTCTTGAAAGGTCAATGCTAGATCATGAGGGTCCAAACTAGGCCCTTAAGTTGCAATGAAAATTCAGAAAAAGAGAGTTAGGAAACTAGATATAAAAAATTGAATAGGTTATTAACATAATTTGAAAAATATGTAAGAACAAAATTTGTAGAAAATTGAATGTAGCTTCTAGGATACTAGTCCTCTTTTGAAAAAAAAAATCTATTTGGTGAAAGTTTGAAATTTCAATATAGTGGTACTAAATTTTTAGGAAAAAGATAAAAAACAAATGTATGTCTGACCAACCTAAGTACAAGCAAAAAATAATATATTTTTTTGAAACTTTGAATATAAGTAGAGGACACATGCCCATATGTGCCACATTTTTTATAAACTTTTTGCAAGTAAATAATTAGTTATGAATTTTTTATTAGAATTTTTTAAAAATATTAAAACCATTTTGTTTGACCACCATAACTTGGTGAAAAATTTATGAAAATCAATTTTTTTATCCTATAGTATATTGGGAAGCATATAATGTGTTGCATCTTTTGGATTCAAAAAATGTGAAATTGTTTAAGAATTATAAATTTTTTTAATCAACCTATCAATCAGGACTTTAGTCAGAATGCATGTAGAAAAACAATAATAATTATCTATTTAATTTCAAATAAGTCATATCTTATATTAGTGGAAAGATGATAATTTTATCAATAAACCCTTTTCATTTCCTCAAATTCAGATAAAAAATGTCGTCAACCACTTTTTGGACCCCTATGATCCTACACTCAAACTGAACTTTATTAAGTATATGAACAACAATATGAATTTCTTCTCTCCAATAGAATTCTAGTAGGTTTTATTATTTCATCATAATCCTTGCAGCTTCTTGAACAATATTGTTTTTCCTTTCAACCACTCCATTTTGCTGAGGAGTCCTAGTGGCAAACAAGTTCCTTGTTATGCCATGATTCTCACAAAACATGTCAAATTCATTGGAGGTGAACTCTCCACCTCTGTCAGACCTCAAACATTTTATTTTCATGTCCATTTCATTCTCAACCATAACTTTAAATACTTTGAACCTATCTAGGACTTTAGATTTTTCTTTAAGAAAATTAGCCCATGTCATTCCAGAATAATCATCATTAAAAAGCATGAAACAGTTGTCACCTTGGAGAATTATTATTCTTGTAGGACCAAAAAGATCTATATGAACCAACTCCAACAATCCAGTAGAAGATTTCTCTTTTCTATTGAAACTTCTTCTTGGTTGCTTTCCAATCTAACGATCCTTGCAGACATCATTGATAGGCTTTGTGATCTTTGGTAGATATCTCACTACTTGAACTAAACTGATTCTTACCAAATTATCAAAATTAATGTGACACATCCTTATGTGCCATAGCCAACTTTCATTAATCTGAGTCATAATACAATGACCATCAACACCCTTGAGTTGATAAACATTTCCATCTTTCCTTCTTCCAACAATAATTGCAGTTCTGGGCCCTTTTCTAATCTTACATCCATCATCTCGAAACATAAGATTATGTCCTTTGCTACACATTTTTCCAACACTCAATAGGTTATGCCTTAAACCCTTAACATAGTAAACATCATTAGTATTATTCTTTCTATAAAAACTAATTGAACCCATTCCACATATCTTAGCACTTGAACCATCACCAAATCTAACAATTCCTTCATCATACTTTTCAATTTTAAGAAAATTACTCGTCTCTGGTCATATGATTAGAACATCCACTATCAATGATCCAATAGTTCTTATCCTGTCTAGCATGAAAGGCAGATACCAAGGTACCTTCAATCTTATCCTTTCTCCCCGGAGGGCATTCCTTCACACATTTTTCATAGTTAGTAGAAGCATATTCATCTTTTAAAGCCATGACCAAACATTCATCATCATCATCTCCATAATCAAATTGATCATCAGAAATACTTTCATATTCTCTAACATAATAATTTTTCTTAATCATTTTACCTTTGTTCTCCCTATTTTTATCATTCACAACTCTATTTGGACATCTTGAAGCTTAGTGACCTATCTTTCCACAACTTAGGAATTTGAAAGGAAACTTACCTTTATACTTCCCAGTACCCTTTTTTATCCTTCTCACAAAGTTAGCTTCCACATCATCAAGATCCTCCTAATATGATTCTTCAATCTTTTCTAATTTTTTAGCCTTAAAAGTAGTCTCAACTTTTGCACCATTATTTGTACCAAATTCTCTCATTTCAAATACAGTTAAAGAACCATACAATTGATCTTTAGAATATTGATCTAGATTTGAAAATTGATGAATAGTAGAAACTTTATGGTTGTAAGCTTTAGGTAGGGTTCTAAGAATTTTCTTTATCACTTTTGATTCTTTGACTTTTCCACCAAGACCTCTGATGGATCTGACCACTTCATCTACCCTCTACATGTAGCTTGTAATTTTTTCATCTTTAGAAATTCACAAGTTCTCAAATGTGATCTTTAGATTATGCATCTTAGCTTATTTAACCTTATCATATCCTTCATAAATGCTTTCCAACTTTGTCCAAATTTCTCCAATAGTTTTCAAGTTCATAACCTTTACTAATTTAGAATGTGTGAGACTACTTAAGAGAGAATACCTTGCTTTACTATTGCTTTCATAGGCCTTGATTTGAGCTTCGGTGCTCATACCATTTGTAGGTATAGTATATCCATCTTAAACTAATTTCAAAACATCATATCCCAGATAACTTAGAAAGCATTCCATCTTTGTTTTCTAGAATGTATAGTCCATTCCATCAAACATAGGGATCTCCTTCTTGTGCGCCATCCTAGATCTACCTCAAGCATTTAATATTTTCTCCAAGGAACCTTGCTGTTGAATGCACAAGACAACTAAGAGGGTGGGTGAATCAGTTGTACCTTAAAAATTCAAAACCCTCATACATGTTTAGATCCACATTCATTCATTTAACCCTTAAATCTATTATGATGAATTAGCATGAAAATAAAATAACATAAACTAGACCAAATTAACACCATACACAAGAGAAGACCAGATTTACGTGGGAAAAATAAGAAGGAAAAAACCATGGTAAGGATTAACTCACAATATAAGTAATATCAACACCAAATACAATAGCGCTCAATGTCAGAGGGCTCATTGCCTAAAGAAGAAAAGGCTCACTGCTAGAATAGAAAAGATGATAGAGAAAAAATGTAACTATATAGAGAAAAGCATCTCAATACAACAAAAAATCCACCAAAATGACATCAACACCTTCACAACATGATTATTGAATTGTATCCACCTTTTGCTCACTACATCCAATATACTAACACAAGCTCGCACTACAGTTCTCAAATTCACACTCTACAAATCTATAATTTTCATCATTCACATCTCTCATATATATCTTAGCATCCCTCAACAAATAAACTCTTATTTATACCATCCTCAACCTTGAAACCCTTCTCCAAGATTGGCTATGCACATCAACCATGCAAATTCAAATTAGGTCAGCATTAAAACACTTTCATGGCAGATAGAAATGAAAGAGGACCACATCACACCTTATCTAGGACCAAAATCAACAATGCCATGCGATCACACGCTTCTATAAACAATATTCATCCATCACAAGTAGTGTAAACACTAGGTCGGTCATTACTCATGTAAACACCATTAAAATTTTAAGTACATGCTTCCTCAAAGCCAAGGACTACTTTCAAACCACACACCATGCATAAACATGATCTAGAATATTCCTCAACCACCTTTAAATCCAACAAACTCCTTTGCAACAAATTTTGCCTGAAGAATGTACACACCCAGTACACTTAGACAACTCTGTCATACATTGCTACTTGAGAAAATAACTTCTAAAGCACCAAACATTGAACCATATTGACTAAAAAAATATATCAACCCAATAAACACACCCTTAGATCCACAAGACTTGAAACATAACTGCAAAGAAATGTAGAACAAAGACATTTCTCCCAGACACCTTTGCAATGCATAGTTCACACAATGAACACAACTTCTTTTGCACAATGATCTAGCACATCAAATTTTGGATATAACACCTTTGAATATCTCTCACCAACATATCCAAATCACATAGGAATATATTGAACCTAGAAGAAATGTGGAACAACACAAGAACACACCTCTATAACCTAGAACACCACAACAATTGACACATTGTTTCCTCTTTTTATCAAATTTTCCCAAAAGCACTTGGAAACCAAGCACCAAAGGTACATCCTCATCATATTTAGTATTCCCTCAACATAATTGAACTGACTACAACATAGCAACTTAACCGCATAGATTACAAAAGATTATCACAACAACACTAGAGGTTGACACTAGTAGTTTTACTAATGACAACATAATGCAAATAATCAAAGTATCAACTACTCACACTCTTGCAAAAATCTTATCCAACAATAGACATCAACGACAACACCAACTGCTCATATACTTGGAAAACATACAAGGGTTATAGGTAGCTAATGATTCACAAAATACATTAATTGGAATCCAAAGGAGTAGGTGACATGTGCTAGGGTATACATAGTGAAAATTGGTCATAGTATGCAAAACACTTTAGCTCCCCTTCTCTTGCTTAAATTTTTAAATTTTTCTTTACTACATAGATCAAATATTTTGGCTATTTCTTAACTTGTCAAGATTTTATTAATTTCACAAGTTTATGAACTCAACAACACCTTTTTTGTCAAAATATTTAGCCTCTTAATAATTATATCCATATTTTAGTGAATTGGAAAATTTATGATCTCTATCACATATTCACATTTTATATGAATTGGTAAACCTATGAACCTTATCACGTTTTTACACTCTAAAAAATTTGGCAAACCTACAAAAATTTTCACTCTTTCACACTTTAAACAAATTGACAAACGTATGAACCTTGTCATACTTTCACAGTTTTGGTGAATTGACATCTTACAAACCTTGTATCACTTTCACACATTAATTGAATTGGAAAACTTAGCAATTTGTTTGGTGTAAATAGATGCTATATCTCTCTAGTTTTCTAATAGGTCCTATTTACATGTTAATTCCACTTAGGTCCTAACTGTGTTTTCTAGAAATCTTAGTTGTCTAGATAAGATCTTATTGAGTATATTATCTAGTTGGTTTCTATTTAATGCTTGTGTCCTAGGTCATTTAATAATATTGAGGTAGCTATCTCATTATACAAGATTAAGACACATGTCAAGATCTTGTCTAATCCTATCTCATAATTTTCCTTTATAAGCAAGGCATCATATGTACAACCTAACTAGTACAATTATTCCAATTCAATACCATTAAAATCTTGAGTATTGCATATTGGCCATTATCTTGCATACATAATTGAAAATTCATGTTCTTGATTTTCCCTCTTGTAGAAGGTTATTTTTGGTTTTGCAAGTGATCCTGAAGGCTTGAGTCCTTGAGTGACTCTAACATGGTATTAGAGCTTCAAATTTGTAAACCCCTTCTTAGATTTGGGAGATATTTATTATTGCGCTATTAGCAAGTTGTAAATCTTGGTGGATCCAAAATAGTTGAGTATTCTCTTCTCTTGCATCATATGATGACCTAGAGAATAAAAAACTCGATAGAAATACCACATTTTGATTTTTCTGTAGCTCTATTTAGCAAGTTCATTTTGGGTAAAAAAGGCCCTACTATTGAATCCAAAAAACCCAAAAACCCCCATTTTTCATATGTAATACTTCATATTTTCATGGAAGGAAAAAATTTAGCCTTTTTCGTGCAACTATCTTAAATTTTACAATCAAACAATTGTAAAAAACATTGCATTAAATTTGATGGACAAATGATCATCATCAACACTATATTGAATTTTACATCTAAATGAGCATCAAAATACAATGTCTCAAATTTGACAGTCATATGGCAGCCGCAAGCAAGCACCTCTCCAATCTTCCCCCTCTTTATCAATAGTTTTGATTTTACAATCCAACTTCGAAAGGGCATATCTTGGTCATATAAGCTCATTTTTTGATTATTTTTTATTTGGAGTATATTTTTTTTCTCGTCATAATGGTGTAATTTTTTTGGATTTTGGTGCCTAGGTTTTCCAAAATTTTCAGATTCTCATAGGTGTTGTTGAGCCATTCTCATTTTGGGAACTTTCAAGGCTTCGTTCTCACTCTTACGATAAAATTTTTGGGTGATTTTTTTAGAATGCATTTTTTTTGTGTACTTTATAGTGGTGTGATCAAATTGATCCTCATCTATATAAAAAATACTTTGAACTTGTGGCCAAATTCGGCATCTGTAAGCACTAAGATGAAGTCTAGTTTGTTGTTTTTGGCATCTAGCACTTATAACTACACTAAGTATAAAGTTCCAAAATAATATATTATTGGGGCGATTCTTGATTGAGTAATTTTGGGGGTCTCTTGGTGCATTATTTTGATTTGTTTTGCTTGCACTTTTCTTTTTTCCATGGATCATTCTAAGCTTCCTTTGCTAACATATTAATATAGCTATTCAAATTGGCATCAACATGAACAAAGTGCTCTAATGAATGAAAGTCACTCTCTATATGTTTAAAATAAGGTACCTTAACCTACAATTGATGTGAAAAAAGATAAAATTGATGATTCAACATACTAAAGATCTTGGATGTCTTCATAACCTAGTTTCTCAAGATTTATTGTTTCAAATTGAATCATGTAAGAATTCTGATGAGGCTTGGGAAAAATTGAAAACTTTGTATAGTGCTATAGATGAAGTAAAAGTTTATCAAATTGATAATAAACTAATCAACCTTTATCCTAGAAGAACTTTGACAACATCCAAGACTACATCACTAAGGTTAATGATCTAAAGGAATAAAGTAAAACATATGGAACTGACAAAAATTAAATTTAGTTGATCTATAATACATTGAACAAATTTTGGTCCTAATTACTCTACTTTTGTTTCTAATTTTCATACTCATAGGTTGACTATAGGGTCTGCATATACTACACCTTCATTTTCAACCTTTTCTAAGATGTTAATACATGAGAAATAAAATATTTTAGCGATGAGTCTCATCATATCATCTAAATCTCAAGCATTGTTGGCTAGTTGGGGAATGAATTAGAAAATACTAATAATTTAAAACAAAATAAATTGAAGAACAATCCACATTCAGATCAACCAAAGAATAAATCCCCTTCCATAGAAAAATCATCTAAGAAGGAGAAGTCTACTTACATTTATATTGCAAGAAGTTTGGGCATGACAACATTCTTTTTATAAGAAGGATATTGATGAATTGAAATATCTTCTCAAAAAGAATCATTTTGATTTGCTTCTAGAATGCATGATTCAACTTCTTCTTCAAAATATTCTAATAAGGACAAAGTTCATTCTGGTTTGGTTACTACATCAGGAAGAAAAGGATATGCTCTTTATGATTTTTCAGGTCTTGGATCAAGGAGATGACTTCTAGATTCATGAGCATA
This sequence comes from Sequoia sempervirens, assembly GCA_007258455.2. Taxonomy (NCBI): domain Eukaryota; kingdom Viridiplantae; phylum Streptophyta; class Pinopsida; order Cupressales; family Cupressaceae; genus Sequoia; species Sequoia sempervirens. Next base: position 12,067 of record VDFB02099868.1, on the reverse strand, counting down.
TCATCATATGTCATCTTCACAGTCTATTTTCTCTTCGTTTGAGCCTTGTTCTATGTCTCTTATTTTGATGTGAAATAATGCATACATGAGTGTAATTGGGAATGAATCCATGGATATTGGGGAGGGAACTTTCAATGATGTTTCGTACGTACCTCATTTGGAAAACAATCTTGTTTCCATCTATTAGATTACACATGGTGGAGATGGGAGGATAGTGGAATTCGCTTTTGATTCAGATATCATTAGAAAATTAGAGAGTAGAGAGATTATTTTTGTAGCGTAGAAAAATGTATCTTTGGACATTTTCATGCTCATTTGGGTCCTTCTAGATGTTGGCCTAGTTTTTCCTTGATTTAATGTTGTAATGTGGTCAACACATTCACATTAGGTCTTGGACCCTTGTGAATCAATAAGAACTTTATGATGCCTTGTAAAAGTGTTGTGAAGTGTCATAACACACTTTCACACTTTTCTAGGACCTTATCAATATATTTCACCTAAATAACCTCTTTTTATCACTTACCAAGCCTTAATTCAAAGTGTTGTAAAGTTTTGTAACAAACTTTCACACTTTTCTAGGTTTGTCATCAATAATTTGACCCTTTCTTTTGTTTAATTGGCCCCATTATACACTTACAGGCCTTAAGTGTATTTTTGAGAATAATCCCATTAAACATCATTTAATACATCTTAATTTCCAACACCCACTTAAAATGCCTAAGTGGGACCCATTCACCACTAGGGGCAAATGAGTCCCCTATGGCTCAAAAATCAAAATTATTTTAAAATTCTAGCAGGATATTATTTTCTAAGACCTAAGGTTACTTTGTGATGTGGTATTTTTGGGAAATTTTGCATAATCATGTATAAATATAGGGTTTTTCCTCTCATTTTCATCTCCTCAACTCTCTTAATTTTCTAATCAAGCAATCAAGTGATTTTGCATTCAAGCATTTTATCTACAAGAGTTTTCAAGCACTTTGGAGCCATTACTTGCATATCTTTAGATTTCCCCTTCAAGGGTTTGGTGAGTTGTGGCATTGAATGTTGTTCATTCATCATTATCTTTTCATTTCATTTCATTTCATTTCATTTCATTTTCAAGGGTTTAATTACCAAACTGAGGTTTGACCAAGGTAAACCCTTATTCACTAACCCTTAACACTTTTCCCCCTCTTTGCATGTGTTTTGTATGTCTTGTGAGTAGATTTTCCAAAGAGAAAGGTGTGAAAAGTTGTCAAAAAATTATTAAATTCATTCAAAGTAGTTAAAGCCTTAATAGAAGCTTGGAGAACACTTACAGGTCAGATTCTGTAGTTTTGAAATTGAAAACCCGTCAAGAGTCGAAGTGCAGACCGGGAGCTACAGATTGCACTTTTGAATTTCCTAAAATCTAGAAGTGGACTAAGTCACCATCAATGGCATATGAGTCCCATTGCCAGGCCTGAAAAGAGGTTTTTTACATTTTTGAGTACCTTTTTGTCTGAAACCTATTCTGGTAGAATCTCCTCAAAACAAGACTATGTCACCTAGCTTGGCATATGAGTCCCAGTGGGATTCAACAGTTATTTCTATAGTATTTCAGAGCTCCTCTCCATCACTTTCCAATTTCTAGGTGCAAATCTTTAATCTCATTAATTTTTGTTACAATTTGTTTGCATTTTTAGTTCATTTTGTATATCACATCTCGTGTTTTCAAACACTTTGCATTTCCTTAGTTTTGCATTAATAATCAATCCCTTTTATCAGTTCTTTGCATCTAGGACATTCCCCTTAGACAAATTTCAATCATCTCTGTATTGGAATCTCAAGATCATATTCTTGAGTGAGCCATAAAGGTTTTTGGATACCTCTCTCCTTTAGGGTGCAAAACCCTAGAAGTGTAAGAGAGCCCCCACATATCCAAAAATATTTGGTTCATTTTGGTGAGCCTACATTTTGAACATCATATTTATGATATATAGTGCATTTACACCCTAGGAATAGCTTACATTAGCATTGCATTGCATTTTGCATTGTTTAATTTGCATTAGTGAAAAGCTCATCTAGCTTGCATTTTTGTATTTCATTTCATTACAAATCAAAAAAATTCTACATATTCATATTATATATGCATCTAAAAACCTAAAAAGCATAAAAACAATTCAAAAAATTAAAAAAAAAATCAAAAAAATCACTACCTGGACTCATTCGCCACCTAGGGTGACTTAGTCTAGTTGCATGTTTTTTAGTGCATTTTTTGGCATTTAATCCTCAATTTTTATATTTCTCTTTGTTGTTTCTACATTTTAGTTTTACTTTCCATAATTTCAATTTTAAGCATTTCATTCTTATTAGTTCACATTGCATTTGCATTCACCCCGCATTTAGTAGCCTTTGCATGAGTGTTTGGTGTCCTATTGCTAATACCTTAGTGAGAAGAAGTTCAAGACTCATGACATTTCATGATAACATAGTCCTTGTGGATATTGGGTTATCTAAAACTTCCACTCCTAGTATTGAAAATAGTGTATTAGGCATGGATAATAGCCTTAGCAACTCTTTTCCTTCAGGAACCATTCATTTTGAACATAGACATGATGATATCCCGCAAGACAAGATAATTCAAATCCATGAAGACTTAGTACATTTGCAACATCAAGCTAGCCTTGAAAACATTTTCGCGATTGTAATTCCTACCATAGAAAACATTCATTATATGCTTGAAAGTGATGAAGGCCTTGACCTTGTGAAAAATATAGTTCAAATCTTTGGCAAACATCTTCCTTCAACCTCTAGTGCTTCTATCCCAAAAAACATTGTGGTAAGCCAAGGAGGAACTCAAATTCCTCCTCCCTCAACAGTAGCATCAATACCTACCTATACCACTCCTCAAGTCACAAAAACAATGCAACAAGTTAGTAATGTGATTCCTTCCATCGTTATTCCTGCTGGTAACTCCTAGCTCCTATGTGGCATTACATGTTCTATCTTCTTCCACACCACCACCTAGAAGCATTCCATTCACTTGCTCTCCTACTACATATATCCCATAACCACTTTCCTTTCCACCTCATACCACTTCTACTAACCCTCTCATAACAAAACTTTTCCAAACTGTTTCATCCATGCAAAAACAAATATCTACCATAAACCAAAATCATAATGGACCACCCACATATTACGTTCAAAGCAGCCCATTTTCTTTGGAAATATTGTGAATACCTTCCTCGATGAGCCCACGCTACATTTTTCCGTGACCTTTCATGTTTACGTTTACATCCTCCTGTCAGACATGTAAAATATAATTTATTGACATCGTAACTCGATCCTGACTTACTAACATCGCTTTTCTTGAGCGTCAGCCCCTTTGTCTAACCGCTTAATCAAATTCTATCTCGATACCACCAATATTCGCCCTACTCAAAATAAATCATTTTATCTAATTAACTCAACCCCTTTTGTTAATTAAATCAATCCATATGATCTAATTATCCCTATTTAATTAAATAATCAATTTATTTGATTAAATCTCTAAAGTCTATCCATAAAATAAAATAAATTAAAACCTTATTTGATTTAATCTAACATCATCCCTTTTAATTAAATAAATCAAAATCTTTATTTGATTAATATCTTATCATATTCCTCTCTTATTTGTTTAAATAAACAAATAAATTTGAGTCAAATAAGTCACATCATCTAATCTCCCGTTAAATTAATTAAACCCTTGATTAATTTAACATCATCTCATGTCACATCCTCTAGATAATGTAAGTTGCACATGAAAATAGATTTAATTCATTTATTAAATCCCTATTTTCCTCACAAGGCATCTTTTGGAATATTCTCTCAATTTGAATTCAAAAATTCCAAGTCAACATGTACATCCAACAAGGCAATAACTTCCTCTTACATGTCCTTTTCCTTGAGCCAAGTGGCATTTATTGCTTTTTTCCCTTCCCTCTTACATGTCATTTCAACAAATTTGAATTTCAAATATTGGCATTTATTGGCACAAACCTGAAATCTTGCACATCCATCATCCATTCATAGCTTGACAAGTGGCATTCATATCATTGGATGAATGTTAGTCCCACATTGCTCAAATTTAGGCATTCATCCATCTTGAAATCCTATAAATGAAGAGCTCCTCTCCTCATTTTATCATCCACAAACATTGCAAAGTTACCATGCTAAAATACTTAGCCATTCTCATCCATCATTTGAATTCTTAGCTAGGATTTTTGTAGATTTGGCTTGGAGTTCTCATATTTCATCAAAAGTGGATCAATATCATCTTCAACATATCAAGATTTCATCATAAGAATTGGGAAAGGGCCAATTTTCACATCAAATTGGCACCAATTCCCCCATGGGATCAAGTGTCGTTTCTTTAATTAGGATTAAATCTTAGTTTTATCTTTGTATTGTGTTCTTCTATTAATTTCTTTCCTATTTTAGCTTGCAAATGGATTTCATAAATCCTTAACTTGGCTTGTAATTCCTTGTCTAACCTCGCTTATTCATGTTGTTTTGTAGGTACTAGGAGAAGGGTTCAGACAATTCCTACACTACCTTATGTAGTGACTTTGTCCCTGACAATGAACTATTGGAAAAGAATTTTCCTAGGTCCTTGAAAGATGTTGTCTTGGAATAGTTTTCTTATTTACCCAACAATTCAATTCGTTCATTTAATGAACTTGTTGATGCATTTGTAATTCATTCCCAAGTGTATATGACTCCCAAGAAGACCTTTTTCTATTTGATGTGATGTAAGCAAAATGAGGAAGAAAAGATAATTCATTTTATCTCACGCTATCAATCGCTTTATTCCCAAATTGATTTCAAGATCCCTGACCCACACCTTCAAAATATTTTTATCAAAAACTTGCAAACTAAACTTCAAGACAAACTCACTATGATGAAATTCACCTTCATGCACTTATGTACCACCCTTGCGTATCACAATTCAGTTAGTAGTCGAGATACAAGGTCCACTTCTGGCCGAACTAAGAAATCTGAATCTTCCAACCAAAAAAATTCCCAACCATTTAGAAAGAAAAACAGAGGGTTCTTACAGTTCAACCCCCCTCAACAACCAAGTAGCAGTTGTTAAAACCGGGGTTCCCTTTACTTATGGAGATCCAAAAAGATAATTCACACCTTTACCTAACACCCTTCATAACACAATGTCCCAACTTTTACAACAAATGATTACCTTGCCTATCATCAAAGCACCAGACCCTACTAAGCCTTTACCTCTGAACTTTAAATCCAATGCTTATTTTCATTATCATCGAAAAAATGGAGATGACACAGAACATTGTAAGCATCTTAAACATCTTGTGGAAGACCTCATTGATTCCGGTCGTCTATCCATTGTAGGTGTTAATGATCAAGGTAATAAGTTTCTTGCCCCTCCAAATCAAAACTTGCAAATTTTCACAGATCCAATACCCAAACATAATATTTAATTTGTCAAAGCTAGTTAAACTACAAAGAATGATGTGATGAATGTTGATACATATGATGAACATCATGATCCTATCCCACATATTACCCATGTTAATTCTATGGATGAAATGGTAGGTGTGATAGACATTATCCCTTGTAAGGTCCAACCTAAGAAATCTCTTGATATTTCTTTCTCCTCTAAGGATATAATTAAAAATCTACTCGATGGTCCTCTCTACATAGCCAGCCATATGATCTATGAAAGCTCACTAATGGGATACTAATAGATCCCACCTGTGGAGAGAACATGATCATTGAGGAATATTTGGTATTACATGACCTTTATCAAGATGACTATGATAAATCAGAAGCATGGATCAAGACACACAATGGTTTTGCTTGCCCTACGATAGGATCGATCGTCCTTCCATTACAAATAGGACCAAAAAATTTGGATTTCATATTCTCCATCATCCCGCAGTCGGACTAGTTTCGTTTACGGCTAGGCCATCCATGGCTTCACTCAATGAAAGTTGTCCCTTTAGTTATCCACAAATTTTTAAAGTTTCTATTTGACAATGAAATATTCACTGTCCACCATAGTGGCTTTAACCCCTTGTCTTCCAAAGGAAACTTTTCCTTAGAAGCCTTTTGGCCTAAGCCCATGGAGCCTATAACACCTCGACAAGACTTCTTTTTCATAGCTTACCAAAAATTCAAAGCAAAGAAAATAGTAGAATTGTCTCTTCGCGACATGTCCCTGTCTACTTCCGACACTCCCATCCTAGATGAAACCATGCTTCAACCTAAACAAGATCCAAACAACCAAGACCAACCAACACTAGAAACCTCCTTGACATCATCCAAGAGACCAAGAGACAATGAAAGCAACTTTGTCATGCCTCCTCGAATAAAACAAGTTTATAAAGCAAAAGAGAAAGTGGATGACCAACCTTCCATGGTTCCTTTTGTTTCTCCCCTTAGGGAAGAAATACAACCTATGGTTGATCAACCCACTCCTTAAAAAATGCAAATTGATAACAAAACCAAAAGAAACAGAGGTGCTAGAGAGCGTAGATGCAGACATCGTACCCTTGCTCACAAGTTACATATGAATAAAGTACAGAAAATAAAAATACAAACTTGATTGAAGTAATGCATGATGACCCTCCTCCCCAACCAAAACAAAATGATCCAATAAAAAAATCACAACATGATTTACACTCTTCATTGGACATTACCATTCATCTTCCTATTGTAATTAATTTGGATGACGATGACAAGATCACTAAAATTGACAAAGAGGTGCATAATGATTTGAACACATTGTTTTCCACTTCCATGAGCTTAAACGACAAATCTCCTATACAAAGTGTAGAACCTGGTGCTTCCCCTAGTTCAACACTTTCTCTTGTCCCTTTGGTTAGTTTCCCACCCTCGACATATCATGAAGATGACTGGGAGGTAGATGACTTGCTCGATGGTTGACTCGCATTTTCCTTACTAGTCTTTTACATTTTCGTTTTCCTTTTGTTTTGTGTGTTTGCATGTGTGTACTGTGATCCCCCATGATTTTTTGTTTGATGTTCTCTCTTTGTGACATTCCTCTATTTGTACCTTCATTATTCGCTATGTCGTACATTGCTTTTTGCTTTTCTTTTGTCTTTTTCTTGTGTTTTCCTTTTGGGGATGACACAAGGCATTGAGACATTCATGTCTCTTTTATGTTGACCCAAAAGGCCTTTCCTTTTTCTTTCCCTTTTATTTTGTCTTTCTCTTGTGTTTTCCTTTTGGGGATGATGTAAGGCATCAAGACATTCATGTCTCTTTCATGTTGACCCAAAATGCTTTCCCTTTTTTCTTTCACCTTTTCTTTTTTATTTGGCTTGTGTTTTCCTTTTGGGGATGACGTAAGGCATTGAGACATTCATATGTCTTCTAGGTTGACCCAAAAGGTTCTTTCTTTTTCTTTGTTTTATCTCTCTTTGTGTCATTCTTCCAGTTCTATGTATTTGGGGGATGATGATAGTTTCGAGCTCTCTAACAAACATAGCAGCAAAGAACATATTGACCCAAAATTCATTGATCCCTTATGTGTTTGGTGTTTTCATTTTGGAGGCAACCCCTCTTCCTTTCATTTTTCTCTCACATGATGTAGCCTTACTCAGAAATATATGACTTGGCATAGGGCTTTCCAAGTTCACTCTCATGTCTTCTTTCTCTTTGCATTTTTCATTTGCTACTTTAAAGTAATTGCTCACATTATAGTGTTCAACAATTCCTTTAAAGTGGGGGCATACATTGGCATTATTCTTTTGAATTTTTCCTTTTCTTAGTTCTTAGTGCAACCTTCTCACTTCATATGATGTGTTTTGTCACTTTGTCGATGGCATTGGGTATGATGTCTTTTATGAGCATGATCTATCTTATCATATTACATTCCTCTTAGTGGCTTGATGTGACACTGCATCCCCTAAGTTGTGAATTTTCTATTCTTTGATTGGTCCTCTCTTGGAGACATTAGACACAATTTTCCCTATGTTATAGATCCCACATGAACTAAGCAAGACTCCTTTGAACATCCTTTGCATGTTGCATTTTTCATTTGTTATATGGCCACCTTACATAACATAGCTTGCATGCTTGTGGTGCCATTGCATTTTTTCATGAGCTCCAATCATACAAATTTTTGCTTGCCTCATGAAGCTCAAAAAGTCATTTTCTTTTGTGGTGCCTTATTAAAGTTATTAGGAGGTATAACTTTGGTATGGTTGAGTGGGAAGCCCATTTTGAGGCATGAATTTACCCATAGCCACTTGCGTGTTTGTGAGTACATACTAGCCATGAGTGTATGTTTCTCACATTTTTAGGCCTTCTCACCTGACAGACAACGATGAGTTTCATCACCTTAGAGTGAGTATGTGTTTTTTGGACAAACAACCTAGATCTGATCCACAACAGGATGGACAAATGAATGCTTGATCTGATTCTCTCTTTCCTTTTCTCCCTTTCATTCTTTTACATCATTTTTTATGTGTGATCCTTTGTGTTAATGTTTGGTTTGTCGTGGGATCTTGATCCTGGGGGATTGCTCACCCCTCTTGATTATTGTTGTCTCATATTGCTAGCATGGGTGCATTTGGATCTCTCTTGATGTGCATGTTTGGCTACTTTAGTGTGAGTTTGAAACAAGTTCATCCTCTCACTAAAAGTGGGGGCTAAATGTAATGTAAAAATATATGGGTATGCGGGGATCATCATGGAAAAATAGGCCCTTAAGTGGCAAAAATTCAAAAAAATGGAGTTAGTGAACTTGACATAAAAATTTGAATAAGTTATCTATATTACTTCAAAATGTGTAGAATGAATCTGTAGAAAGTGAATGTAGTTTCTAAACTACTGAGCATGTTTTAAATATATATATATATATATATATTTGGTGAAGTTCAGTGAGGGCATGGTAAATGACCTTGGAATTTGGGAAAATAAGAAGTAGATTAATAAATGCGACCACCCTAACCATAATAAAATGATAATATATTTTTATAAGATTTTTTAGATATAATTTAGAGGACTCATTCCCCAATGTGATGCCTGGTACATAATTTTTTCCAAGTAAATGAATTAATTATGAATTTTTATTTACAACCTTTTAAAAATATAAAACTCATATGTCGATTTTAATAACTTGGTCAAAACTTCATGAAATTCATTTCTTTTAATCCTATAATTATCACGGAAACAAATGTAGCTAGCATGTTTGGATTCAAAATGTGATGTTTAGAAAGCTATAAGATTTTCAATCAGTCTATCGAATTAGGATTTTAATTAAGTAATTTGAATAGAAATGAATAATGATTACATATTAAATTCAAAGTAAATCATAATTTATATTGGTGGAAATCTGAGAATCTCTTTTAAAAACACTTTTTTTTCATTAATTTTGGGTAAAAAAAAGTCATCAGCCACATACCCATCATATTGCCACTTTTTGGCCCATCATGATCTGCACATACCCATATCTTTGGTTTCCACACTCATTGGGTCCTTCTAGATGTTGGCCCTAGTCTTGCCTTGATTTAATATTATAATGTGGTCAAACATTCACATTAGATCTTGGACCCTTGTGAATCAATAAAACTTTATGATGCCTTGTAAAAGTGTTAAAGTGTTGTAACACACTTTCACACTTTTCTAGGACCTTATTAATATATTTCATCTAAATAACATCTTTTTATCACTTACCAAGCCTTAATTCAAAGTGTTGTAAAGTTTTGTAACAAAATTTCATGTTTTTCAAGGTTTATCATTAATAATTTGACCCTTTCTTATGTTTAATTGGCCCCATTATACACTTACATGCCTTACTTAAGTGTATTTTTGAGAATAATCCTGTTAAAAATCATTTAATACATATTAATTTATGACACCCACTTAAAATGCCTAAGTGGGACCCATTCACGACTAGGGTGAATGAGTCCCTTTATCAAAGTCAAAATTATTTCAAAATTTTTGGTGGGATGTTAATTTCTAAGACTAGGTCGGCCTAGCGATGTGGTATTTTGGGAGTTTTGCATAATCATGTATAAATATAGGAGGTTTTCCTCTCATTTTCATCTCCTCAGCTCTCTTAATTTTCTAATCAAGTAATCAAGTGATTTTGCATTTCAAGCATTTTGTCGCATAAGAGTTTTCAAGCACTTTGGAGCCATTACTTGCATATCTTCAGATTTCCACTTCAAGGGTTTGGTGAGTTGTAGCATTGCATGTTCATTCATCATTCTCTTTTCATTTCATTTCATTTTCAAGGGTTTAATTACCAAACTGGGGTTTGACCAAGGCCAACCCCTATTCACTAACCCTTAACACTTTTCCCCCCTCTTTACATGTGTTTTGCAGATCTTGTGTGTAGATTTTTCAAAGGGAAAGGTGTGAAAAGTTGTCAACAAATCATCAAAGTCATTCAAAGTTTCCAAAGCCTTAATAGAAGCTTGGAGAACACTTATAGGTTAGATTTTGCAGTTTCAGATCCAAAAACCTGTAAGGAGCCGAAGTGCAGACTAGGAGCTACAAATTGCAGTTTTGAATTTCTCAAAATATGGAAATGGACTAAGTTTCCATTAGTGGTGTATGAGTCCCACTGCTAGGCCTGAAAAGAGGTTTCTGCAATTTTGAGTACCCTTTCATCTGAAACCTAGTTCCAATAGAATCTCCCCAAAATAGGACTAAGTCACCCAGCTTGGTGTATGAGTCCCAGTGGGCTTCAACAGTGATCTATGTAGGATTCCAAATATCCTCTCTATCACTTTCCAATTTCCAGGTGCACATCTTTATTCTCATTAATTTTTGTTACAATTTATTTGCATTTTTAGTTCATTTTGTATATCACAACGTGTTTTCAAACACTTTGCATTTCCTTAGTCTTGCATTAATAATCGATCCCTTTTATCAGTTATTTGCATCTAGGACACTCCCCTTAGATAGATTTCAATCATCTTTGCATTGGAATCTCAAGGGAATATTCTTGAGTGAGTCATAAACATTTTTGGATACCTCTCTCCTTTTAGGTGCAAAACCCTAGAAGTGTAAGAGATCTCCCACATATACAAAAAATTTTGTTTCAATTGCTACAAGGATGGTTGAACAATTATCTTTGTTGTACACCTTTACAAATTTTTCTTCTGATGATGAATTTTCTCCTTCGATTGTTGATCACACTTCTAGTGTGGACCATGATTTTGACGAGATTTTTGGCTACTTGAACTTGGGTGTTCTCACATTAGATCCCATTCTTGAGCCTTGAATTTCATCTCATCCATCTTCTATTGCATTTGGTGAAGCTCATGTTATCACAATTTTGGCCTCTTGTGATTCAATGTGGTAGGATTTACATCATCTTCCAACTTTATCTACTTGGGATGTATACTTGACAAACTTTGCTAATTTGTTTGTTGAGTCCCACGTTTCAGATTTGGGAGACACCATTGATTGTATACATCTTCTATTTTATGGAAATGATTCTTCTTCAGTTGTTGTGAGGGAATACTCTGGCCCTCTTGTTCATTCTCTATATAATCATTCTTCACAATTTGACGTGAGTGGGATACTTCTGGACGAAATTTGGAGGAGGATTCTTTGTCTTCAAAGGAGCAATCATTATCTTTGGATTGCGTTTTACATATCTCTCTATGAGATTTTGTATTAACATCTTCAGTTGTGTGGCCTAGCATGCTTGTTTGAAGTGTGTTAGTTTTCAACATCGACATAGAGACACTCAAGATAATTCTTTAGAGACATCATATATCATCCTTCTTCCCATATATTCCATTTTGGAATGGGAGACATCCTGCTTATCATCCTGGTTTTGTTTCTTCCTAAGGGGAGGAATTTTTTTCGGTGAGATTGGATCATCTTCAACATTAAATGTTGAGCTTCTACCATCATTAAATGAGACTCGCCATTGAGGGGGATGTATGGTCTCTCTTCTTCTCTCTTATAGGGGTTATTTTTCCTTGCATGGTTATTTGTTCCTCTCATTCATCATTGAAAGCATTTCGTATTTCATATCTTTTTCAGGGAGGAGATTTTTCCTACTATATTTTCTACTTTTCTTCATTTGTGAGAGATTGTA
>VDFB02099867.1:0-30731 GCA_007258455.2 Sequoia sempervirens | reverse complement strand
GAAATTGTCAAGAAAGTTGCCTTGTAGAATGGGTGAATGAGTTGAAACCCATTGTTGTGAAATATGTTCTAATAAGTTGAATTGTGAAATCCTCTTGCTCTGCATCATAGAGTTATGTGGATGGGTGGTTGATACATCATCATGTTCAAAAAATGATAAGAAATGAGGTGTGGTCAATTGTCCCACCATAGCTTGAAATTGGAAAACTTCCATATTATTTGGTACCGTGGTGGCAACTAGAGCTTGTTCTAGGATTTCATTGTGCTCTAGTGAAATTTTGAGAAGCTCTAATATGGATATTTGAGCAGGAATTTTTTGCAATTGATCAACTATGTTATATTTATTTGCAACAACAATAGTTAATTTGGACATGGAAGGGGTAGCTCCTTTCAATGCTACCTTGGCTTGTCCTCTTGTGATTGCATTGATTGGTGAAGTGTCTTGTTCTTTTCTAATTTTGATGACATTAATCTAATTTCCATTTGTTGCAATGTTGGTGATCAAATATATTGGCACAAGGTCATTGATTTGATGTGTGAGGGTGTGGATGTCATGGTGATGATTTTCAAATACAAAAATGCTTTGTTCATTCTCAATGGTGTTGTCATTTATTGGATTATCAACTGCAATAAAGTCTTGTTTGCCATTTATTTGAGCATCAACTACCTTCATATAAAAAACCATGGAATCATAGACATAGTTTATGTTTTTTCCTTTGGTGTTGGATAAAGAGGACTCCCCCTTTTCATATTTTGGTAGGGCATTATTGAACACTCCATGATCATTATTTGTTTGGGGTCCTTCTACAAATATCATCTTGTTATTAATCAATTCTTGTATTGAATTTTTCAATTGCATGCAATCATTTGTCTTATGTCCCTTATTTTTGTGAAAGTCACAAAAATGAGTGTCACTCCACCATGAAGGCTTAACTTATGGTTCCCAATTTCTTGGCTCTGGAAATGTTATAACTTGTGTTGCAAGGAGCTCCTTTAATGCGGATTCTAATGATTTTCCTAAGGGTGTGTATCTTCTTCAATTGGATGATGTCTGATATGGTGGCGATTTTGATTTAGCATTACCTTGATTTTTGTTTTGATTGACATTTTGGTTGTTGTTTTGGTTGTTGGCAAGATTATTGTTCTAATTGGTTTTGGTGGTGGTTGTTGTTAAGTTGAATATAGGTTTTGTATTCTAGTTTTCAATTGTGCCTTCATTGTTACCCACATTCTTGTTTTGTTGCCAGAACTTTGGTTTGTCACCACAATTGTAATTGTTGGATGAATTTGATGAGTTGATTTCATTGTAAATTTTGATGACCCCTCTCTTGACCAAAGCCTCTTCAATCTTTATTTTTTTTTCAATCAATTTTTTGAAGGTAGGTGGGCATTTTAACTCCAATTTGTAGCTCATCTTGTCATTTAGGTTATCGATGAAAATTTCTATCTTTTCCTTTTTAGGCATAGGATGAGAATATCTTGCAAATAATCTTCTTCATTTTTACAAAAATATGAGGAATGACTCACCCTTTTCTGTTTCAAGTTGCAAAGGTATTTCATTGCTATATCATGTTGGATGTTGTAAGAATATTAGGTGATGAACTTGTTAACCAATTCTTCAAAGGTGTTAATTGGTGTTATAAATTTGGAGAACCATTCAAGGCATGTTCCCCCTAGACTTCATGGAAAGAACCTCATCAAGTAAGTTTCTTCATGTACAAATTCAAGAATCATGGTTCAAAATTCCCTTACATGATCTAATGGATTAGTCTTTCCGTTGTATTTGTCATACTTTGGGAATTCACAATGTTTGTGAAAAGGAATCATGTTAACAGATTGATCAAAAGGGTATGGACAAATGTCTTGCATCAAGTATCATTTTGAGGTTCCCATTCGCATATCAAGAATTTGTTGTTGAAGGTTCTTCATTTGATGAGTTAAGGCAACAACTTGTTTTGTTTCCTTTTCAAGTTTTTTGGGAGGTGCTTTCAATTTACTAACATCAAAATCAGGTGGAAGTTTGATGCCTTGATTAGCCAACATTAGGAAGTATTTTTCTCCATCCCTCTCAAAAATATTTTTTGGGAACTTATGGAAATTGGGATCTTGTTCAGCATGTTGAAGGTCTATCTCATTTATTTCTTCTCCTTCAATGTTGTGGATTCCATGGAAAGAATTTTCTTCAGCTTCAGCCATGGTGTTTTAGGTTTCACTATTTTGAGTTTCAATATTTTGTATTTCAATTTCTTTTTCCTTGAGTTTATGCTTTTGTAATCTTGTTTGAACAAGAATACAAGTGTTATATGTTGACTAAAATTTGATATTTGTTTGGAAGAGTACCAAGGATTAAAACTAAGTCAAATAGAGTGACAAATTCTATAGATGAGACTAAGTTTTATTTGATTATATAGCTTTGTTTCATGATGAAAGGATTATAAATCCTGATGATGAAACTAGGCTTAACAATAAAAGATGTGATAGGTTTGATGATATAGGCACTTTGAGATGTTTAGATTATAGGATTAGATTGGAGGATTCCACTTGTAGAGGTCTATTTTAAAAAGTTTAGACTCTATCATATTTGAGGAATGATTATGGGCTTAAAAATATTTTGAATTCTAGTTCAAATTGTGAAATAGGAGACAAATTTAACTCTCAGGTTTTGCATTTAATGGATGCACTAAAAAAAAGCTCAAATGCATTAAAACCTTGCATGGATGCACTATAAGATTTCCTAGAAGCACTAAAATAGAGGGTTAATGCGCTAGAATATGTAGTGTATGCATTATAACAGAGGGTAAATGCACTAGAAGATTTCACATATGCACTATGAAATTGCTTGCATGCACTGGAGAAAAGGATGAATGCACTAGAAGATTGCACAGATGCGCTAAAATAGAGCCTAGATACACTAAATTGGGAAAATGTCATAGTTTCTTGTAAGTTTGTTTTATTTTTCTAATTTTCTAGTTAGAGAATTAGTTATTTTGAAAGACATTTCTGAATCAAGGTTTTCACTTCCATCATGTGGTGTTTTGTTTGAAATTTTTTTAAAAACACGTTGGTAAAACACATCAAACATGTACAACTTAAGACTGTGTAGGACAATACTCACTAGATTCCCACTTGGATTTTACTCCAGTTGTTCCTACTTTTAGCCGATGACTAAATGCTTGACCCAACTAGCTCTCCTCCATGGCACTCACTTGTCGGGGTAGCCAAGCATTAGTACCCATGAATCTCCCATAGCATACTTCTCATCTCTACTAAAAGCCGCAAAAATGTGGGATGGCTTTAGAATGACCATTCTTGTGCCAATAAATAGATTAAGAATTTTGGCTTACTATAACAAAGGGTTCTGGTATAGGCATTTCGTTCATGGGGGATCGTCCATATGGCAAGAGACCATTGTTTCCCTTCTTGTTAGAACAATCCTCGTGATACTTGAACTTTCCTCAAGTACCAACATTTATATCCCGGTTGGAAGTTGCTCCTCTTTAGCGTGTTACCGGTTGGGTTGTTCCCTTGGGTGATTACTTTTTCCCACAAGGCAGGCCCTCTATGGATTAAAAAAAATAATGATTCTAGATTTTTGGTCACCAAATTAAGGGGAGAGCATATTCCTACCATTCATCACGCATATAAAACATGGTGTTATTTAACCTTCTAATTAAGCTAGATGCTTATCTTAATCAAAAGAAAGAATTTAAATAACTCCATCCCTTGCATAAATCATTAGCAATTGCATAAGTTTGTTTTTGGCCAGTGTATCACCCACCTACAAGCAAAAAACAACAATTAGTTTTCAGGATTTTAAGATTTTTCAAATTTAAATAGATGTGCTAAAATAGTCATCCACTGTGCCAAAACAACTACTCTATGCACTAAAATAACTCATGAAAGTGCTAAAAGAACTAATGAATGGGCTAAAGTATTGACTAAAAGTGTTGAAATACTCCATCTATGCACTAAAATAGTTGCTCAATGCATTGAAATAAATGTCACATGTTCCATAACAAAAGTTGGATACACCAGAATATCTATCGTATTCACTAAAAGAACTCATGGCCATGCTAAAATGTTACGTCTAGCCTATTCATAAGAAATTTTCTAGAAAATTATTAAAAATGGGGTTGGGCCCCATAGTGGGCACCATTTTATGTGTGTGTGAAATGTGGGAAAGTTATCAAATCAATACTAAAGCACACAAACACCAATGAGATGTATTATACTAAATATTTGGATCAAAGAACAACTCTATTTGCAACAAAAAAATATCTAAAAACATTCCATTGTCTTCTATTCTCAAGGATTCATTAAATCATGTTGGCTCTCAAATTTTATGTGCACTATGATTGTTAGAATGACAACTTGAGAAATGAAGTGCTATATAAAATGCAAGAAATCTATGTTCCTACATGAAAATGCATGATACAAATGATAACGGTGGTATTGACTAGTGTATAACGATTCTTCCAATGCTCAAATATTAACCATTGATTCAATTACAAACTAAGACATGATTCTAAGTGAGAATTAAAAAGAAATGCAATTATGCTAAATGCTAAATGATTAAATGATCCAATGCTCCAAAGCTATTCTCGCATAATAACTTTTCTAAAAGATGTGTGTTAAAATGATGTAGCAAAGGGTTGTATTTATAGGATTTTCAAAGCATCTTGTGATGTGGCAGCGATCAATGGTCAAGATTCAAACATGAGGGATGGATGGTGGAGATGAAAGAGGTTAGAAGGAATGTTCCCTTGACCAAGGGAAACATGCCAAATGGATGAAGGAATAAAGTGTGTGAGAAATAAGTCATGTGTTAAAATTTTGTTGAAGATAATTGGTTGGAAATAATGTAATTAAATATTAGTCATATTTAATTACATGTGACATTTGATGACATGGCCAAAAAGTGTTGTAGACATGTGACTAAATTTGAATTTTAAATTATTCAAACTTAGTGAGAACATATTTAAGTAAATAAAACAAACTATATTCATTGTTTATTTAATTAAATTTAGAAGAATGTGGTTTAGAATGAAGAATTTAGAAAAGTGTGAACTATATAAATAAATTGAGAATTTATTTATTAGTAGATGAATAAAGTGAGTTTATTAATTAAATAGCTATATTTAATTAATTAATTGTATTGACCGATTTTAGGTGTATACATGAACAATGCTTCATAATATGAGTTCTTGGTAGAACAATTGTTGATCCCTGTGTTCGATGTCCTCAAAATCAAACTTGTGTGTGAACTTGTTGGTCTTGAATCTCCTTGGTACAAAGAAATCTATAGTTACTTGCATGACCAAATTATCCCTCTTGACTTGTCTCTCAACCAACACAAAACCTTTATTCAACAAGCATCTAAATATGCCATTATCAAAGATACCCTTTATTTTTGGAGCCTAGATAGTACCCTCCTTCAATGTCTCAATTCAAATGAAGCACAAACAACCTTATAAGAGGTACACCACGGTATATGTGGAGCTCACTCTGTTGGTCCAACCTTAGCCAAAAATCTCATGAGAACTGGATTATTGGCCTACAATGGAACACAATGTATATCATTTTGTGAAGAAATATCACCAATGTCAGATTCACGAAGAACTTATACATGCACCAACTTAGGAACTAGAACTGCTTACTTCGCCATGGACATTTTCTCAATGGGGACTCGACCTCATAGGAAATATCCATCCCACCTCTACTAATAGACATAAGTTTATCCTTGTCGCTACTAAGTGCTTTACAAAATGGATCGAAGCCATCCCACTGACTTACATTACTGGAAAACAAATAGCCAAGTTCATCCTAAATTATATCATTTGTTGCTATGGTATCCCATAGTCCATCGTTATAGATAATGCTCACCCTTTTAAGAACCAGGATGTATGTGAGCTTTGTGAAAAAATCCATGTTCAACACCACTTTGCTACTCTGTATTACCCCTAAGGTAATGGCCAAGTTGAGGCATCTAATAAGACTATCCTAAAAATATTAAAGAAGACTATCAATGACGCTGGTCGTGACTGCCACCTACAACTCAATCCTACTTTATGGGCTTATCACACCAATGTCAGTACTCCTATATGAGCCACACCATATTCCCTTGTCTATGGATCTGAAGCCATACTTCCTATAGAGGTCGAGTTACCATCCCTATGAATCTTTATGCAAGGCTTGATTGATCAAGAAGAATATCATGTATCTCATCTACATGAGCTAGAGTTAATGAATGAAAAGAGACATAATGCTTTGAAAAACTTGCAAGCATATCAGAATCTCCTTCGACATAGTTACAATAAGAAATTCTGACACATAAGCTTTGACATTGGTGATTTGGTCTTGAATGAAAATTCGAAGAATCAAGCCAAACAAGAGAAGCCTAGAAAGTTTGAACCTAATTGGTTGGGCCCTTATATGATCACAACATCATATAGATTAGGGGCATATCATCTTTCTACTCTTGAAGGAGAACCATTGTTTGAACCTATCAATAGCATGCACCTTCATAAGTACTACACCTGATTCTCAGAGTATCCCCTTAAAAAGTAAAAAATACAAAAAATAAAAAATAAATAGTCACCCTAATGAAAACCTAGCAAATGGGCGTCTTGGTGATAACAAAGTATCAAAAAAATAAAAAAAAAGTAAAGACAAATAATTCATCCAAAAGTTAAAACCACTTTAGTGGCACTTTGGATAAGTACCATGGTGAAACCTGAGAAACAGGTGCCATGTGTTGTTAGTATATGCTCCTTCATCTATTGTCACTCCATTTGGTCTTTCTACATGTCACCTATCCATAATAAAGCTTTGTAATCCTTTCCATGGCTTGAGAACCACCAACATTTAGCATCATTTTCCTTCATGAGCATCCTTTGCATTCGCCCATTACCTCCCCTTGCACATAATAAATTGGTCCTATACCTGACTTGGGGAAAATTCCTTGACTCACACCTTCATGGGAAAATAACACATGGTATCAACCTTTTAAAACACCAAAAATCAAAAAAAAAAGTAAAGCCTTCCAAATCCAAAAACAACAAAAAAATCAAAACTTCAAAAAAAAGAGTTTGATTCTAAGTCAGTTTGTGTTAGTAGGGTAGAAATACGTTGTCTCTATGAATTTTCTATGTAGGCAAGGCTCATATTCAATGGGCCACTGAGACATTAGGTCAATCCTTTTAGGCTTTTCCAAATAAAATCATGGCTCCATCTTTTGTCAAATAAGGAAAAGCCAAGTTATGTTGAACTACGAGGTCTCTACATATATAACATAGCCAAGGCCCATTAATCGATGAGCCCCTAAGACCACCTAGGTCAATGCTTTAGTGTTTATTGAGTATGGTCGTGTTCTTGGTCCACAAGCAATCATCATTCAAATCAAATCATGAATCAATAGACAAACATAACCACAAAACCTTTCATCTTCAATAAATCAATTATATTATCGTCAATCATCTAATTAGGTCATTGGTCTTATATCATAATGGGGCATTATTTCATTTGTCTCATTTGGTCCTATCTCTTTTCTTTTATCAGGATGTGTCTTTCCTAAAATTTGACTTTGTCTTTGGTTAATTTGGCCATTCACCTTAAGTAGGATGTGTCTTTCTTACAGTTAGGTTCCTTGTCAACAATAGTCACTTGGTCAAGTTTATCAAATGTGTTCCTTGCCTCCAACAAGATATATCTTTCCTGAAAATAGGTGTTGTCACATTGATCAGTCATATCAATCAATTTTCATCAAAAAATAAGTCAATCCTATCATCTTGGTCAACTGAATCTCACCTTAATCTAGATGTGTCCTACCTAAAACCCATCGTAGTCATTATCAATCAACCTTATCAACCTTATCAATCAATCCTTGTCAAAATCAATCAACCTTTTCATTTTGGCCAATCAATCTTGCCTTAATCAATATGTGTCCTTCATAAAACTAGGCATGGTCAATCAAATTAACTAGTCAACTTTTTTCAACTTGTCAATCAATCCTTGTCAAGGGTGATCCTGTAATACTAGTTTACAATTTTTGGCCAAATTTGACACTAAATTTTTTTTTCTAACTAAATCTTCACTTTCAGGCAACTATAGCAGCTAAACCATGAGGAATTTGAAGATGATGCAAACTATTGATTTCTGACATTTTGTGTGTATACTCTAAATATTTTTTTTCAAAATTTTTATAATTAGATTGCACTTCTTTTTCCATCTCCTTCAAAAACTATTTTTTTCAGTAAACAACATTTTTAAGGAGTGATGCTCACCATATAATGCATAATTTTTTTCCATGAAGGATAAAATTCTATTTTTTTTTAATTTAGATTTGTAACTATGATATCTACTGCTTCCAATTGGTTTATAGTGTTTTATTGAATATTTTTTCCTTAATCAAGTTTCAAAGTAAAACCAATTACAATTTAGACATGTTGGACTCAAGGAACACTGAGAGGGGGGTGAATTAGTGTTCAGCTAAACTTTAAATTATAAACCAGATCTAAAACCATTCACATCACATAAACATAAATAAACATGCAACCATAAGAGAAGGATACCATAACACTAATATTTTTTGTGTGAAAACCTTGTTAGGGGAAAAACCACGGTGGAGGTTAATCCACAATTTATAGCCTATTAAAAATATAAAAAAAATGGGAATGCACTTGCATTTAGGCACACTGCTCAAAAGAAAAGAAGGCTCGCTGCCTTACAAAAGGTTTGAGTTACAACAAAATAGTGAATTGAAAATATAGCTTCTTCAAAGCCTAGTTATAGTTCCATTTAAGCTCATTGAACATATTATGACCTCCTATCAAATTCACACTTTCTACTCCTCTTCTACTTTGCTCTGATTCCAAAATACCTCTTATGCACAAGTACCACTATGTACAAAATGCACCATCCACTTTTTCATACACCACACTTTTTCTCACATTCACACTTCAAATGATTGCATATATATATCCACCACTTAGAGATTTCATCCATATGTCGGCTTAAACAAAATATAGAAATATTTTCCAATGGTCGGCTCAAGCACACACAAAATTTGACGTGTACCTCCCAAAATTTGGCTAAGACTTAGCTAGGATCCAAAACACAATCTTCGAACATTGAGACACCAAAATAATTATTCCTTATACATCCGCAACATGATACACACATCAAGTTGGCCATAATGAACAAATAAACAGAAAATAATTTTTTTAAATCTCTTAACTCAAACACAGAATAGTGTGACATCACTAATGTTAGTAAACATGATGGTAGGGGTACCAAAACATCTTCTCCAAGATTCAAAATGCAAAATAATCATCCAATGAGGCATACAAACTAATAATCTGACTGAATACCCTATTCTTTATCTGTTATTCTAGTAAAGCATTGTTCTTCATTGTTTTTGTTGGGATGATCAAATCTAGATCTGCAATCCTTATAAATGACTTATGTTGCCATCAATGACAACAATAGAAGTCATATACAATCTCCTCAAGCCATATTCCAACAATATATAGGCAGACTGTATAACAATAACTTTTTTGTATGTATTGAAATTCATTTTTTCTTTTTTGTTGGATCAAGGACTTCAATATCTAGTGCACTCATATTTTCTTTTCATTTTTTTAATATAATTTTCTATTTTTCCATGTGTTCAAAAATAGAGAGCTTATTTTTTTGGTGAAAACCCAAATTCACAAGAAATAAAAAATAAATATAATAATCAAATTAAAATTATACTTTTGGAAGCTTATAATAAGGATACATACTTAAAAAACTAAATTTTTAAATGAATTCATTTGATCCCCCTCAAAAAAGTAAACCAAAAGTGGTTTTTATCAAGATTTTGATAGGTGTAAAAGGAGACCTCTATTATAGGTATGGTTTAAACTAGCAGGTTCTATCCAAGGGGCTTGGTCGAAGGTGGTTTGATCAAACCCTCTTCAATTGGAATCCTTTAAATGGAACTTTCAAGGCTTAAATAATTATATTTTCTAAAATAATGTGATTTCAGCAAAAATCAAGATCTCCGAAAAAGTGTAAACCACTATTGTGGCAACACCCTTGAACTAGCAATAAAATTCAGTCATCAATCATGTGAATCAACATTGTCAATCTTATCGACAAACACTGTTTGTATTGGCAAACTTTTTGTTGGTTTGGATTTGTCTTATCTTTTTTATTAATCTTCGGTCATGTTACTAGTTACCTCGAGGATGTCCTATTAAGGGATTAGAGGGATGATGATGGATCTTGAGCTCTTTTCTTTGCTTGGGGTATCTGGTTTGTCTTGGAAAAAAGACTAAGATAATTGGGTCCTTAGTATGAGCTGAGGCATTCCTTGTCTTTGAATTTGTCTTTTGACTGCTTATCTCTCACAAATGGTCACCTTGCACACCTTGTTCTATGTCATACCATGGTTCTTTTGTTCCATTTGCAAAAATGTGGATGCCCAATGATTATAAAAATAAAAGTATGAAAGTTGGTCCCTTATCACCTCCTATCTAACTTTCCATATCCATCTTCTTTTCCTTTTTCTCGCTAACTTCCATCTCTTTTGTGCTAACATTTCTTTCATTCACATCTTGACAGAGTCTTATGACACACAAAAAAAACATCTTGCATACATAATCATGTTATACATCATAATAATACATCATCATCATAGATAGAATTATCATATTCAGTCACATACATTTTTATAAGAAAACACAAAAACATAAAGATCAACCATATGGAATTAACATATTAGCATCATCATATTAGTATTTTATTGTATTAAACATTGCATCATAGCATCATATTCCATATCATATTGCATGTTACATCATGATCCATTATGTCACATAGCATTGTGTTTCACATTACATTGCACTACATTATGCTAGGTTTTACACATTGCTTTTCACCACACATTGCATTCTATACATATTACATCACATTAATAATATCATAACATATCACATCACATTTTTCATTTAACATTCTAAATCATTACATTTTGCATTACCATATAAACATTCCATCATATCAACACATTTGCATGCCACATTGCACTTATCAAATCAGGTCATTTCTATTGCATTCATCATTCATACATATCATGATAAACATTCATTATTATATATGCATCATACTATCATATAAAATGTATCCATAGGCATCATAAAAAGAATAATCATTTATAACATCCATAATCATCAATGCATCACATCATTATATCACATTGCATCTATCAAATTAGGTCATCCATACTACATTAATCATCCATACATATCATCAAGGTCATAAGCATCGATAACATAGTTATAAAAAGCATAATCATAAAGCATAATAAACCATCACATAATCATATTGAATGCATCAATAAACATCATAATCATCCATAACATCGCATGCCATCATCATAAACATAAAAGCATAATTATATAACAATGCATATCATCAACCGTTGTCAAAATCATATCATATATATCACTCAAAGAATAATGTGTCATAGGTACACTATCATGATGTATCATATCCATTAAAAATGGAGCTCACAGGCTTGCTAATCAAAATATCATTGTCCATATAATAACATGATAAATAAAAAGGAGGCCCTAGCCTGAACTGCCCTGATCTCCTATCCCTGGGGCATCATTCTCCTCTCTGTGTGGTGACTCCCTAGACCTATGCTCTGTGGAAGGAGGTCAGTCGTATGGTGTAGCCTATCTGGCATCTGAATTCTCACCCTTGGATCTTCTCTATGTCCACTTGTTGTGTGTCCTACTGCATTATTTTTCCTAGGAGCAATTGTTAATCTCTAAAAAGGAGGGCTCCCTTCTCTCTGGAGGTACCAATCTCTCATATAAGTATTTATAATACTGACTAGCCTTACTAGCTTTGGTGTACTCCCATGCAACCTCCATAATAGATCCATTGCAAGTAGCCACAAAGTAAATCATCCACTGATCTATCTATTGTCAATTGATCAAAGCTATGTCTCTCTCCACCTACAGTGCATCCCTCTTGGCCTTAAGGTTGTTTGTCTCAACAGTAATGGTCCTCAACTCAGCCTTCTAATGCTTGCACATGCACTTGTAGTGCGACTATCCTCTTATCTATAGGGCCCCAATCTTCTTAGCCCTCCTCCAATCCCACCTCCCCAACCCCCATGATGATCCTCTCATGGAGTACCCTCCCTACCTCCTCCTCAACTTGTGCCTCATGTCCTCCCCCTCCTCCTACCTCAACCTCCATGGGTTATGCCTCTAGTTGTGCCACCTCTAACATAGGCATCTCCACATGCTCCTCTCCCTCCATCCCTACCTCCTCTCTAATAGGTGGTAGTTGTCTGGCCACTCGTCATCCTACTTCCCTCCTCCTATGACAGTCTCCTCCTTATCCTCCCCATCCCTCTCCTCTATCATCCACTCATCCTCCACCATCCCTCCATCCTCCATCTCCTCTCCCTCCACCCCTCTAACCCCTATCTCCTTTCCAACCTCTTGGGCCCTTGCCTCTACGCTCTACTATTGTTGGCTATTGTGGATCTATCATCAAAGGAATGGGTTTGTGTATCAACCATCAAGCATCATACTTTGGTGTCATCCCTGCGTCAAAATCCCCTCCTCTCCATTCCCAATCCAATGCCTAAAGGGCATCTATCTCTTTCTCTTTAGTGGTCACCACAATCTGAGGTCCCCAGGGATGTACCTCTTGCTAGGATCATCCATACTCTATTGTTCCCATTGGCACATCCTATCTCTCCCCGAACCCTCTTTGGGAGATACATCTCAATAATATGTTGTGTCTGTATTGTGCACCCAATGAGGTACCTGGGCCGTCAGCACCATGACAAATGATCATCCTCCTTGATCCATAGTATAGGGATTCCAAATGAAAATTACCAATGTATCTAAACCATTTTTCCAGTAACCAACATCACCAACATGTGTCTATGTAAGGGCCCCCTGATACAAATACACATATGGAGCACCTACACCCAACTATCAAACCATTAATGGATAGAACATTGCTATGTGCTCCCAAGACCACACCATTAGTAATGTGACACCATAGCTCAAACTCTTTCCTCCCATACAAGCGATGGCATGCAACTAAAAGTAGAGCATGACCAACAAACATGGCCCCCACACATATACTATCCCAAAGCGAACCATAGATCCAAGCATCTCTCCCTAGCCCGTCAGGAAACCGTGACCCCTATAGTTGAGAATAGAAATAAGATAATTAATACATGATGTACTAGAAGTCACATAGATCCATTAATGTGAAAAATCAAAATCACAAGTGAATGCAAACCCAAATCCATTCTAAACTCGATTTAGATGTGGTTTTTAGCATAGAAGTGTTGGTTGTCACTTTATCTAGGCTAAATTGTTTTACCCCATCTTACATTTTTCAATAAAATACTACTATGGTGATGTTAATATGTTGATTCCATATGGTTGATCTCTATGTTTTTGTGTTTTCTTATGCAAATGTATGTGACTAAATATGATAATGCTATCTATGATGATGACGATGTATTTGTATGAAGTTTTCTAGCATGACTATGTATGGAAGATTTTTTTTTGTGTGTCCACAACCCTCCTGGTCATCCTTCCTCATTCTCTTTACACTGGTGCATATTTCAAAATTAAATTTCTTTGACCCAACACGATGAACTGCATTATGTCAAAGAGGCAAAATGTAGACACTAAAAAATGTCCTAGTCTGCAAGCATCATTTTTCTTGGTCCTCATCTTCGCATAATTAAATAATTTTTAATTATTTAATTATTCTTGATCACATCCCTCTATTAATTAAATAATTTTTAATTATTTAATTAATTCACCTCTTAATCTTTATTTCTACTATGATTGATTAAATAAAATTAATTGTGTCACTAATTCCCCCTCTTCTACAATAATTAAATAAACTATTATGTATCATTCATCTATAGTTAAATAATTAAAGTTAATTATTTAACTATTCACTTCCCCTTTAATTCTTCTATAGTTAAACAATTGCCGAAATTGTTAATTATCTCCCAATGTCTCTCTTAGTAAATGATTAACTTAAATTAATTATTTAATGCCTCATGTCCATTTTCCTCTCATTTAATTAAAATAATTATGTAAATTGTTTTAATTAAATGCCCACTTGCCTTTTTCCCTCAAATAAATAATTTGGAAAAATTACTTGTGCCTCCACTTGTCTAGAGATTCCTTTCTTGTGAATTTAATGATTTCCAATTTTTAATTTGACCATATCCCTCCACTTTCTCATTTTCAAATCTCGGTCATTGATCATCTTTGGGCTCTTTCTAATCTTGACCATCCATTTTGTAACCTCCCTCATTATTTTATTAGCAATGTTTCCCAAACCTTTCAAAACTCTCATGCACAGGTTTACATTGTGCAATCATACAAAGCTCTATAGCTTCCTTAAATCGGCCTTCAACATATATTCATTAATCAACATATATATATATATATATATATATATATATATATATATATCCTTTGACAAATAAGTTCGTTTAAATAATCCATTTGATATTTAGATGAACATGATCATGTTATCATTTTTATAAGCAATATACGTGTGTACATATAAGCACATATACACATATATATACATATATATTTACTTACAATTGGACAATAACGATATATATATATATATGTTTATGCATATATACTCATATATGCAAAGTATGTTTTCGTTACGTACTTCACACACATATATTAGTATATACATATATTAAAAATATATAGCATTAATTCAATTCTTTCATTTAAACACATATATCATGTTACCATTTCTTATCAAGATGAATACATTCACATTCTCATTGACTTGCATATACATTAAGTGTATATATATACACACATATATATAATTTATTCCCCATGTATGTATACTCATAAGTATTTCTACTTACATACATATGCACATGATTAAGCTCTCATGCATGGATCAATATAAATATATGTAGATATGTATATATATGTGTGTGTGTGTATGTGTACATATATACATATATATATATACATTTAACGTACATATGAATTGACGTAAAGATAACTATACAAGAGCTCAAAGACCAAAGGATTCAATCATGATAACTTGATCAAAAAATCAAAAAAATCAAAGATATTTGCTCAAACATTTCAATCATTTCCCAAAGGTTACTTACTTGTTTACAACTGACCTAACTCAACTAGACTAACTAGGGTGTGAGTGTGTGTGTATAAGCTCAGTAAGGCCGTATTAAAGGTTAATAAACAAATTTCCTCTCTTGAGTGATACTTCCCCTCCCTTCAAGAGGCGTGAACCTGTACTTGCATCCAACTTAGCATATAGTAACAATAGTCAAACACTCACATGAAATCCACATGCATCATACAACATTAGCATATTCATATAGCAATACATATTCTTTCATTGTACTTACTCCTTCAAAGAAATGACATCTTAATACCTATTTCAATATTTCATTCATTTACCAAACATATCAAAACCATAATTCGCATTCATCATCCTATTTACCTGTGAAGGTAAAAGTAACTTAGTAACAATAAGATAGGGATTAGAGATGCCATTATTACCTCTCCTCATGATTTTTCATTTAATATTATAACCTTTAGTAACTTAAAGTTTTCACATACATCAATGGCACTCATGCTAGGGAAATTACGGTAACAATAAAATTGAACAAAAGAGTAAACCTCTTCAATGTTCCATTAAGCTCCCTATCTTGGAATTCAAACATGTTAAAAAGGAAGTTATTAACAACCAAGAATTTCATGTTGTGAATGGTTTAATTGGTAGATTTTATTGTTCATGGTTGGTCCTTGTAGATCTACACAAGTGGATTATTGGTACTTGGTGGTCAATTATGAAAGGTAATCTCAAAATTTATCCTAGTGTCTATATTTTTTTATTATGTTTTTTGACAATGTGAAGGATTGAAAAACTATTCTACATAATTATTTCTAGACCTTAGGGACAACACTTGCTAATGCTTAAATTATCAAGCTACTAGAAATCCATTTGGTAGATTCTTAGCAATGAGCACTTTTTTCATTCACTACCTTTCCACATTCTAGTTGATTTGGACACCTTAAAAATTCCTCTAGTAGACATTTTTATAAGAGTGAATTTGCACCGCTTAACGCAAATTCCCCTTTTACACTTCCTCACCTGAGAAAACCAAATCCAAAGGAAAAATTCGACATCACCCCACTGCCTTCGTTCCACTTGGCATCTATTTTTTAGCATTGGTAGAAGAATAGCGTCAAGGGATGCTTGTGATTATCATAGATGTTGTCTGACAGCTTATGTCCTAACAGATTCTGCATCTAAGGTTAGTAGAGGCATTACACTTCCCAGTAGGTTTGATTTGCTTACCCCTCTTAGACCAACCATTTCGAATAATGGTAATTTTTCTCATCCCACCTTCAAAAACACTCTTCCTTCATGCATTTCATCTTCTTCACAAGTTCTAGCAATCTTTCTTAGCATCCATCACTCCCAAGTAGCACTTTGGCACTCCATAGCAACATCAACAACACTCTATCAACTCTGTAGAGCAAGTGTGGAACAACACCATTGCAGCAGGGGCTTGAGTCCTCTCTTTTCTCCTCCATTAGCTAGTGAGCTCTTGGTGGAGGTGGTAAGAATTTTCACTCCTCTACTCTACAATTTGGTTGAGTAGCATCTTACTATTTTGTAGTGTTATAGTGTTCTTTTTCTCCATCGTTACAATCTTGGTTGTTCATGGAGGTGGAAACACCAAAACGGAGGTTTGACTGAGGTAGGCCCCTATACATCCCCTAACCAATTTCCCTCTTTCTTGTGTGTAGGTGGACACGTATTTGGAGCTAGCTAGCAAACAAGCTCTTTTGTGAGATCATCTTTATCACCCTAGCTTTAATATACTTATTCTATCATATTCATTTGTACTTCTCATACTTCATAGTTTTGTTTTGTTCCCTTAGAAACCATTAGCTAGGCCTTCAGCTCATTTTCTGGTGGTTCTTACTATCTTTTTAGTCCTCTGGTCGTATGAACACCAGGGCACATGAGAGATGTCACCGCACTGTGTTGTCATCCCGAAACTGAACTTTCATCCTTGGGTAGAGAGCTACTTGAGGTACAATGTTGAACCCAAAAAATGACTCGCCTAGCCCCATTCTATATTTTAGGTCTAAAAAGTGACTAAAGTACCTTATAGTCATCATAATTCTCATCCCTTACTTCAAAACATTCCCTTTAGAGTGAGGTAAGTTAGGGAATCCTTCTACTCTTGGCTCTCCATGACCTAGGGGCCTTGAACATGGTTGGTCCCCCTCTCTTACATTTGTTGGTGAACCCAACGTGAACCAACATTGGTTCATTCGTTGGTGTTGAGGATTTTCCCTTGTACCTTGTGATCATTGTGCTCCTGAGCATTGTGAAGGTTTATGAGCATCACAACCCAATCCACAACCTTTGGATATATTGTTAGGAGAAGTATACAACACCTTCCAATGCAAAGGATGAAGGTCACTACTGGTTTCTCTACAGGCCTTTTTACTGGTTCTATCATTAGTCTGGTTGCACAAGAGTAGTTGTCAAGGGGTAAGGTAGGGATCTCTAATGAAACTGACTATCCCCACTCCTACTTCATCTCCCACACCATCATCAGTAGATGAGTATGAGGCTATTCAAATTCCCTCAAAATATGTCTCCACTCTTTAGAAAGGGTTGGGTGACTTAGAAAACCATTTGGAAAGAAACCCGAAGATGGCTAGAGCCACTCGGGTCATTATTGAGTTGAAGTATATGGTTGGAAAAGATTGAACAAGCATAGAACTCTTGGCTAGTCTCACTAGTCTGACTAAAGCATGTGCTCCTTCAAGTAATCCTAACATTTTACAAGGGGCCACTTTTGAAGATCATGAGAGACAGTTAGGAATGTTGATGCCTCCCACATCTATTTACATGGCCGATGTTGTCCCTTCGATCAACATCTCCTCTACCTCTAAGGGATCTAAAGCTATCAAAGTGAACAAGATCCCCTTGGGTTTCAACTTCACCCCTCATGTCACCTCTAGAGGTTTTGGCAGGATGAGTGATGGAGGCTTTGGTAGCTGTGTGGCTTTGGTGGCAAAAGCAATGTTGGTAGACATGGTTTTGGTAGAGGCCATGGTGGTGGCTTTAGAAGCAGAGATGGCTCCAACGAAGGCCCTACTGGTGGTGGTGGCTCTAGTAGTGGTTCCAACGGTGGTCACACCGATGGTTCTAGTGGTGGCTCCAATGGTGGTTCTAAAGGAGGTTCCTTTGGCCCTATGTCTTCTAATGACCCTATTCTAAACACACTTCTTTAGAATAAGCCTAAGATGCAGAGCTAGTTGGCGAGTCTCTCCCAAGCCTTTGCCTAGCCTATCTTTCAACCCTTCTTCCAACATAGCCCGTTTTCAGTAGTGATCTTGAACACTCCCTTCCCTCAAGGAATGGAGATTCCTAAATTCAAAAAGTATGGTGTCAAAGGGGACCCACAAACACATATGTCTACCTTTAATTCCCTATGCACAAATTTCTTCCATCATGACACGGTGATGGAAAAACTATTCCCTTGATCTCTCAAGGATACATCGCTCTAATGGTGTTTTTCATTGCCTGATAATTCCATTTTCTCATTTGACCAACTAGTAAACCCATTCCTAAGATAGTTTCAAGCTAACATCAAACCAAATATGAACTTTTTGGATCTTGTCTGGTGAAAACAAGGTGATAACGATAAGATCATTGATTTTACAGTGTGATATGAATTGCTCTTTTTGCAAATCTCATATCTGCTACTTGATTATAACGTGTAGAAGGTATTCATAGAGAACTTACAAAGGCCTTGGAAAAAAACAATTCCCTTATGAAGTACCCTTCTTTAGCACATTTGTGTGCATCCCTAAGGGAGTATCAACAGACAGTAGTTTAGTTTGAAGGATCCTCCTCATGCTCCCATTTTGAAGGAAAGTCCATCATATAGATCTTGGGGAAAGGTAAGGATGTTGTGAATGTAGTAGCTGCTATGGATGACAACAGCCTCAGGTGCAATAGAAAGTTCACAAAGATTAGAATCTTATTCTTCCATCTTGCAAAAG
The DNA here is from genome assembly GCA_007258455.2 of Sequoia sempervirens. Lineage (NCBI taxonomy): Eukaryota > Viridiplantae > Streptophyta > Pinopsida > Cupressales > Cupressaceae > Sequoia > Sequoia sempervirens. Next base: position 11,581 of record VDFB02099867.1, on the reverse strand, counting down.
TTTTTGAAAGATAAGATCTTAACCTTGTTGAACCCTAAACCTCTTAAGGAACCTTACCCTAATTGGTATGATGCAAGTACTTATTGTTAGTACCATTGAGTTAATGGGAATGATACCGAACGTTGTATGCACCTGTGTCATGAGATATAGGACCGCATTGAGGATGATACTATTCATCTTGATGGGAGAAAACCAAATAGAAATAAATTAGTGGTAAGCTAATAGTGAGTTGTGGATATACACAGACCTATTTTTGTCACATTTTTCTAACATGATTATCGATCCCACTAATTCTATCACTTAGCCTGAGGCCTATGTTAACATGGTCATGGTTACTCCTACCACACAACCTATGTCCAGTTCCCTAGACGTGACATTCACTTTGTAGGATCTAACCTTGAATAACAAGCCCTCTCCCCTCTATATTCTAGCTCACCTCAATGGTAACAATGTGACAGGGGTCTTAGTAGACCCCACAAGTTGAGTGAATGTTATTGCGAATGAGACATTGTTGCTTAACTCGTTACACAAAAAATAATATGAAGAAATGAAATCTACCATCTACACGCATGATGGTCTTTTTCTTAAACCATATGGCTCGATAACTTTGTTCGTCCTAGTTGGACCTAGGGCTATGACATAGTCTTCGATGTCATTTTAGAGTCAATTTTTTTCAAGATGAAGCTAGGCATACCTTGGCTAGCTTCCATGAATGAAATCTCCTTCATTATTCATAAATTTTTAAAGTTCTTCCATGAAGTTGTTGTGTATGTAGTGCATGACACTAGTACCAGCCTCTATGTCCTATGGGGGATATTCATTAGACCACTATTGGCCCACCCTGATTGGTCGACTTCCTCCAAGAATGGACCTACTTTACAAAAACTATGTGAAGTATAAGACCAGGGACAAGGGACAACCAAAATTGGCTCTTCCTATAGCACAGTAGCTAGTTGCCTCCTCTTCTCGAAAAGGAAAGGAGAAGCTTACCTCTCCTTAGGATGATTCATTCGCTCCCCTTTCTTAGGAAGGGTATTGGATGAGCAAGCTCGGTCTTTACCCATCGAGTCTGATGATACCTCCTTGGCATAGGCCCAAGATTAAGATATCGAATCTCCCCACTGAGCCTCCCAAACCTTGGTATTATTTGTACAGTAGAAAGAAAGGTTCCCGAAGGGAATTTTCTCTGCGGCCTCCTACCACTCCTACTCCAAAAGCAATAAATAGGAAGAGATCTGCTACCGAGGCACTTAAGCCGACTCCCCCCATTGTTTCCCAACCTAATCCTCCTGCTCCCATTCAGGATTTTGTTCCTCCACTAGAAAATGGCTATAGTGGACACTCCCATGGTTGAGCAAGAGCCTTTTTTTTTTCCTTTGTAGCCTCTAACCTCTTGTTTGAAGAGTCGCAAAAAATTACTTACGCATGAGCACAAGAATTGACAAAAGGATCTCACTATTGAGTAGGCCACTTTAAAAAAGGAAGGAAGAGGAGATGATTTCCCCTATATCAAGGACTCCTACCATGTCCTCCTCTCTCCTCCCCTCTGCTTCCACCCAATATAGTTTTGTCTCTCTTCCAACTTTTTTTGCGAGCACAAATGCACCTAACCCTAAAATGGTGTAGGTGTTCATCACTCCTTCAATGGAGCTGCCTTTGTTAATGTTCCTTCCAGATGTCCCACCTTTCCCAAAACCCACAGATATGACAAACACCTCGGTGGTGTCTACTATGGTTTTCTCCTCCCCCTCTTCCTCTACACCTCTCACCTCATCTGTGGGGAATTCATATCTTTTGGTGAAGCAGAAGGTGGAGGGTGGTCCTTCCAGCAACAAAGGACATAAGAGGATCCCACCTTCTCCAAAAGGTGGTCTCACGTTGACTTGTTCTATCCTAGTGACGAAACCAGTCTTAGCTTCCTCTAAGTTCATCACTACTCCCAAATCATTTGGTGAGCCTAGTGGTGAATCCTGGGTGCACCCTTCTTCATCCATTGAAGTTAAGCATGGCACTCTTGTAAGGTGTATGTTTAACTTTATGGATGAAGTGTTGGCCTTGTCAGTGATCTTCACAAAGTCGATGACCTTATCTCCACAAGAGCTCAGTGGAGAGGACCTTGCAAGGTTGTCTTCCTTAGCCCTTGTTTTTGTAGCGTTGAAAGCTCCTCACCTTAACATTCCACCACTACAGGCTCATCCTCCTTCCCCCTATGATGATCTAGAGTGGGAAGCAGATAACCTCTTGGTCAATCAATGTTAGGGGAGACCCTTTCTTTATCTTTATATTAGATGTGTGTGTGTGTTGTGATGTGTTCCCCCATGATCATGCTATGTATTCCTAGATGACCCTTGTCACCCTTGTTGGTGCCTAGATACAGGTGTGGTTTTTGTGTCATAAACCTTCTTCTATTTGTATCATCATTCTTCCATGTTTGTGATTGAATTTTCATAAATTGGGGACAATGCAAAGCATTGGGGGAATTTAGGCTCCCCTTCCATGTTGACCCAATTTTTTTTATTTTTACTTTGTCTTATCATGCATTCTTCACATGGTTTGATATAGTAGGGGCTTGATGACAGTCCATTGTATATACTATTATTATACTACATATATATTTATGAGTAGTTATAACCTCAAAATATCAGGCTACCCCTATGGCCTTCATTTTTAATGTTTCTTTTCGTCTTTTTTCTTATCTTTCTCTCTTCTTTGCTTGAGTTGTCCCTTTCATGTGTGCCACTTCTATAGCATTTCAATTTTCAGAAAATGCATTCGTTGCTAACAAATCTTTTTCTTGAGAATCCTCACAAACCTCTTTTCAAGAATAACATTATCGACTTGAAACCCTAACGGAATGTGTTTCCTTCATCATGGGTTCATAAAGAAAGAGCTTAAGAACCTTTCCTTCAAGGTGGGAGAAGCTTTGACCTTCCCCTCACAAGGGGAAATTTTCTTCCTTTCAAATTTCTTGATGAAGTGAACATCTTTCAAAAAGATTCCTTGATGATGAATTGATTTAAGAAAGAAATATCTCTTCCGTACTTTCAAATAGTGCATCCCTTGAGTGGACCCCCTTCTTCATGTTGGGTTCCCAATGGACCCCTTTAAAATATTTCTAGCTTCTCGGCAATTTGTGTGACTATTTGCTTACTTGTCTATGTGGTCGCTTCCTGACATGTTCTATCTACGAGTAAACATGTCACTTTACAAGTGCACCTATAAAGCTGATTTTTGACTCTATAGAGTCCCCTTCCTTTGGTTTCCTCCATGTGAGTGATCTTGGGAGATACCTCCTTGCAATTCTATAGGTCTGTGGGGAACCTCCTTTGAGTTTCCTTCATGCGAGAGATCTTGGGGGTCGCTCTCCTATAGGTCTATAAGTCTGTAGGATGCTTTCTTTGGGTTTCCTTCATGTGAGAGGTCTTGAAGGATACCCTCCTTATAGGTTTGTAGATCTATAAGGTGCTTTCTCAACTTTCTTCATGTGAGAGATCTTGGAGGACGCCTCCTTGCAAGTCTATAGGCCTGTAAGGCACTTTTTTGGGCTTCCTTCATGCAAGAGATCTTGGAGGATACCTTCCTTGCAGGTTTGTGGGTTTGTAAGGCACTTTCTAGGCTTCCTTCATGTGAGAGATCTTGGGGGACGCCTCCTTGTAGGTTTGTGGGTCTTTAAGGTGCTTTCTTGGCTTCCTTCATGTGAGAGATCTTGGAGGACACCTTCCTTGCAATTCTATGGGACTATGAGGAACCTACTTCTCAAGGCTTCCTTCATGTGATAAATCTTGGGGGTCATCTCCTTGCAGGTTTGCAAGTCATTAAGATGCTTTCATTCTAAACCTTTATAGTTCTACAAGGCTATGGATTCCTTTTCCTACCCTTCAATTTTGAGCTTTCTGGATTTTAGTCTGCTTCCTTGATGGTTTGGGTATAAATTTCTAACCCTATTCATTCTTCTATATACTTTATCGAAGCACTCATTAGTATTCATGCTCACTAAAGTGGGGGAAAAATGTATAGGAGTGAATTTGCACCCCTTATGCAAGTTCCCCTTTTACACTTCCTCATCTTAGAAAACTAAATTTGAAGGAAAAATTCTACATCATCCCACTACCTTCATTCCATTTGGCATCTATTTTTGCGTTGATAGAAGAATAATTATCAAGGATTTCTGCATGGCAAGCATAAATTTGCATGTTGTGCTTACATCCCTAATAGATTCCTGCATCTAGAGTTGGCAGAGGCATTATAATTCCCATTAGGGTTGATTTTGAATGCCCGTCTTCGACCAACTAACCTGGAATATGGTCATTTTTCTCATCCCACCTTCAAAAACACTCTTCCTTCATGCATTTAGTCTTCTTCACAAGTTCTAGCATTCTCTCTTAACATTCTCAAGCTTTCTCTTAGCATCCATCACTCCCAGGCAGCACTTTGGCACTCCATAGTAGTAGCAACAACACTCCATCAACTCTATAGAGCAAGTTTGGAACAACACCATTGCAGCAGGGGCTTGAGTCCTCTCTTTTCTCCTCCATTATTTAGTGAGCTATTGGTGGAGGTGGTAATAATTTTCACTCCTCTCCTCTACAATTTGGCTGAGTAGCATCTTATAGTTTTGTAGTGTCATAGTGTTCTTTACTTTCTTTCCTTTATCATATATTTCTCCATCATTACAATCTTGGTTGTCTATGGAGGTGGAAACACCAAAACGGGGATCTAACTGAGGTAGGCCCCTATACAAACCCCAACCAATTTCCCTTTATCTTGTGTGTAGGTGGACGTGCATTTGGAGCTAGCTGGTGAACAAGCTCTTTTGTGAGACCATCTTTGTCATCCTCACTTTAATATACTTATTTTATCATATTCATGTGTACTTCTCATACTTCATAGTTCTATTTTGTTCCCTTAGAAACCACTAGCTAGGTCGTTAGCTTATTCTAGCAATTCTTACTATCTTTTCAGTCCTTCGGTCGTATGGATGCCAATGCACCTAAGAGACGCCAACATGTCGTATTGTCCTCCCAAAACTGTGCTTTCATCCTCGGTAAAAGAGCTACCTGAGGTATAGTGTTGAACCTAAAAACTGACATACCTAACCCCATTCTATATTTCGAGGCTACAGAGTGATTGAAGGACCTTATAGTCCTCAGCATTCTCATCCCTTACTTTGAAACATTCCCTTTAGAGTGAGATAAGTTAGGGCAACCTTTCGCTCTTGGCTCTTCGTGACCTGGGGCCTTGAATGTGGTTGGTCCCCCTCTCTTACAAAATTATTTCAAAAGTTGTTGAAATTACTTAGCTTAGTGCTTGGATTGCAAGGTATTTCCTTTTTGTTGTTGTAGATGTAATTACATAGGAAATAATGCTATAGATTGCCCCAATTTAAAGTGAAAATTGGAGTGGAAAGAAGCTTTGACCTATCATTACATTATTGAAGGGTTATTAGAGGAATCATCCTCTTTTGAGCTCACTCAAGACTATTGTGTTGCCTAAGAGTGCAAGTAATTCATAAGAGTAAACACAAAATAAACCCCCTCATGTTAAGAAAAAATCATAAAAGGAGGTTTTTATAGTTTCATTCAATGGGTCACAACCTTTTGATTATATGATCATCATTGTTTTAGAAATAAAAGATTGCATGCTAGTAAATGGGTGGGTCTCATCCATACTTAGTTGCTCTTGATGATGAGAGTGCCAATGAAATGTGGACTACTATGCAAAAGAAAAAAGAAATATTTCTCCAAAAGGATTCAATCACATAATGTGTCTATTTCCCATGTCAAAACTAATGAATTTTTTCAACATTGGATTAGATAGAAACATGGTGAGATCCTATTATGTTTGTTTTTTTTTTCTAATAAACTATAATGAACCCCTATTTATGGGTCTAATATACTTTTTTAATTCTTATTTTATTTTATATTTGAAACATGGGAAAAGGGAACCCTATGTTTAATGTCTAAACCTAGGGTTGCTTAGGATCCTTTTTCCAAGTTACATTAGAAGGTGGATCAACAAGGCCTGGGTATATTGAAAATCAACCCAAAAAGGTGAGCCAATCAAACCTGGATTCACTTTCTTAGGGCCTCAAGAATGGATTAGGAATTATTTGAAATGAGTTTAACCTAATTGAGTTTTATGACCTAATGTGATAAATTATGCAATAATCTAGAAATAAACAAACTAAAACTATAAATTACAGGTGGATCTGGGAAGTATCAGATGATGTGTACCTATTACCAAAATTTGGATCTAGCATGAAAAATACATAGTCACCCAAGGGCATATGGGTCCCTGATAGGGGGTCCTGAAACTAATTCTACAATCCTCTAATGCTAGATTTGACCTTATGTTTCTTGATCCCAAACTTGTTGGAATGTCATCAATAAATTATGTAAGTGATTTTTTGTGGCTTGACAAGATATATGACAACAAATGAAACAATGGAACATTTTCCTTCAAGATCCCTTCATCCTCTTCAAACCTATAACCTATACATTCAAAGAAAGGAAATATTGGTCCATTTTAGGGGATTGCCTTAGTCAAACCCTGTGTAAGTGTTGCCACTTCCATAATGGTAATATTAATGATAGAAATGATAATTTGAAAGGAAGGAATGATGGGTGAATAAATGCTACAACTTGTCACCCTTCAATGGTTTCCTTGAAGGATTGAAGTCATGCACATCACCTCAAGGATCTTGGATATTGCTTGATATATTTTCTTGAATGATTGGAGACCTACAACAATGTTATCCTTCACAAAACAATAACATGAACACACATATAATTTGACATGATGTTGGATCTTGAATTTCTGCAATAAAGCTAGGAAATGTTGCTAGTAATCGTGATCATAAGGTTGCCAATAGTTTTCTAGATGATTTCAAATGATAAAATAACTAGGAATTCAATTGTAAATGATAGTTTATTGTAATATTTTTTATTGTGACAATTTTTTACACTACAATATTAAAGGGAGTGGTCCCTTAGGTTGTAATTTTCCAATTAAAATTAAGAAAAAAATTATTATAAAAATATTACAATATACTAGCATGTTATTTATTAATGATGAAATGATATTTAAAAATATATATATAAATAATATAGAAGTAAGTAATAAGTGAAATTTTAAAAAGAAAAAGTATTCTCTAAATTATTTTTGATAAAGGTAAAAGTGAGTTTTTGAAAGGGCTCAAATCCTTTTACATAGCAACAACCATCAAGTGAGAGGAATGAGTTCCACAAGATATGAAAAAATCAAAACTACCAAATATACTAAGAATAAGAAGCAATCAAAAGAACAATTGCATAACACTGAAATATACAAGCAACATATGAGCACCAACTATTGGTTATTAGCTAGCTTTTTTAGGCTAGAATCAATATGCCATTCTTTGGCTAAGAATTTCACTCGGTTAGTAAAAGATTCAAGGGGGTCCTCCTTAACATTTTCAGTTGTAGACTTCACCCATGTTCTTTTAGTAGGGCTCTCCTTCTAGGCGAGTGTATGGAATGGTTTATAAAAAAGTGGCCAAATGGCCAATTTTATATATATTATGGTTACATTATGTTAAAAACCATAACATGATCGTATTATGGCTTGGTAAATACCAAGCCATAATGTGAGTGTGCTTTGTGGCTTATAAAATGTGAGAACATTTTGTAACAAAAAAAAGTGAGCATGTTTTGTAACCAAAAAATGCACTTATAATTTATGGTTACAAAATGTGAGTACATTTTGTACTTGATAAAAAGAAAAAAAAAAAATGCACTCATAAATCCCACAACTATGAGCCACAACCACACTTTCTCACATTTTCTTCTCCAAAACCTACTCGCATTTTTGAAGATTTTACAACAAGGATTTTCATAATGTGATGTCACATAAGAGGTAAGCCCAATAATTTAATGCTTTGTAATCAAATTGTGTTTGCATTTCAATACATTAGATTGTTTTTTATGAATTTATTTTTAATATAATATATATTAGATCTTATAACCCCAACTCGGAACCAAATTTGGATGAATAAATTCCTAAAGAGATCCCTATAACACCCCAATCTCCTTCAACACTTCCAAGAAACCCTGGACAAATCTAAGAGGCTTTGTTAGGGTTGTTAGGTCTCAAAATCATTGCTCTAGTTCCTACAAAAAAATTACTCACAAGGCTAGGGTTTTCATCATGTGGGTAAAATAGTTCATCAAGAAAATAGTGGAGGATTCTAAGCTAATTAAACAAGAGTAGGTTTTATTTTCTATAGTTTGAGCTCAACTTGAACCTAGGAAGGTATTCCTATGGGTATGCTTGAATAGGTCTGAAAAACACTCTAAGATAAACAACAATAATACAAATGATAGTTAACACCAACCTATCTAAATATCCCCAAAGATTGTCATTAGAATAAATATATTAGCTATCAATAACCCTTATATAGCTAATAATACACCTTGAAAACATAGGAAAGGTGGGGTAAGCTTCATGATTCATAGATAATGGTTTTCTATGTTCCCTACAAACAATGATATCATGAACTCACAAAAAGAAGCTAAAAATAAATTATTTTATAAATATGTTTTGATATGTATGATTGGAACACATATAATAGATTGATCCCTACTCCTAGGTAATAGAGTCACAATCAACAAGGAAACAAAAAGGGAAAACAAACTAATATGATCTACTTATCTAAAGCATCAATGAACACTATTAAAAATTTATCTACTTAGTTATTCATCACCGTACTACCGAAACTCATAGAAAATCACATGAAGAGTTATTGCAACTCATAAAACAAACTTAGAATCCTATCAAATTCCTCGAATATTGATTACATTTGCAACAACAAATGTGCTAAAGGAAACATGTCATATTTGATATATTCTCTAAGTTGACATACACAGTCATGGAGACATCATATAGTTAATTATTTTACAACATTCTTACCATAATTTTTCAAAACCAATGTATCCCTACAATTATAGTTCTTTGAATTTTTATAACTTTATGCTTCTTTTTATTATTCCTCTACTCTCCTATATTGTCCAATCATGAAAAATGATAGCCAAAAATGCCAATAATATCAAGTGATAGGGAAATCCATAGAACATATCACTATAGGAATTTAAAATCCATGGCAAGGAACAAATCCCACCAAAAATAAGTGCTCCAAATCAAAATATAAGTTTTACATTAACTTATAATGGGTGAGGGAGAGACACTATCAATGTGAGTAGGTACATAGAAGAGTCGACAAGCAATAATATTGGTGGTTGTTTCTAGTTTGAAACTCATGAATGAATACCTCAAGCAATAAGCAACCATCATGTATTAGTAGATGATGTATATATAAACGCGAGATGTATTGCCACACACAATCAAGATATTGTTATTAAACTCACCAACCAATTGTATTATTTCTTGTAATGGCATAAAATTGCACCCCTTGCAATTTCACATACATTCTTGTATCGCTTTAGTGTCCACTCCCTTGAGAACTTTTGTAGGCTCATTTTAACCCCTGCATCAGCCTTTTCCCTTCTCAGGATGCTCAGGACCCCTTTTCAGTAGCTACCCTTGTGCATTTAGCTTTGTAGTAAACCTGGTGTCTTTCCCATTTGGGTCATTTTGCAGCATGATGTATCTAGACACTAGCATGCCGCTCTAGCGTCCTGCAACATTACAACATTCAAATGATCATTTCTGCACATGTTTTCTACTTGTCAACTAACTTTGTCGGTGGTAATGGCTCAGATCACCTTGAAACCACCTAGGAAGCTTCTTTTTTCTCATATTCTCTCTTTAAATGCTATCTTTTCAATTCATTTGGTCTTCTCCTTTTTGGCTCCTCTCTCAAACATTCTCCCATCTTGCTATCTTGCTTGCATAATCACTCACTTGTTATAGTAGCAACCTCAAGCTCTTACAATGCTCTTGGAAATACTCTTGGCTCTTGTAGCTACCTTTGTCTCCCTCTTTGGCTTCCTTAAGCCTTGCAGCTAACATCTCCCTTATCTTGTTCTTGCGAGTATCTTGGGATTTCACATATCCCCTACCATTGCATATATACATTTTGTGATACAAGTTCTCCTCCTCAAGCAGGGATTACTTTTATCACCTATACTTTGTGATACAAGCTCTCCTCCTCAAGTAGGGATTGCTTTTATCACTCATTTTTTCATTTCTCTCTTTCTATTTGGTTGTTCATGGAGGTGGAAACACCAGAACGAGGGTTTGACTAAGGCAAACCCCTATACAGCCCCAACACTTCCTCTAGATCTTACACATGAGGGTATTGAAGATATTCATGTATAGGAGGCTTCATTACTTGGGTTTTTGTGAGATGTTTCTATCTCTTCTTCTCTTTATCTCAATCACTTGTTTCACTTTCTTTTAGTTCTATTGTGTTATGCTATTTTCCTGTACTATGGAAGTTCTTAGTAATAAGATTGTCAATGGTCACTAAGTTGTTTTCTGGTACATTCTCACTTTTTGGTTTGTACAAGACACTAGCACACCTCTAGGATTCCAGCACGCCGCATTGTCGTCCATATTTCACATTGTCATTCTCTAGCCAAGAGCTTGTCATTTTTTCCAAAAAACCTTTGTGACCTACTCTTTCCAATTCTAGAACTCTCATGTTATTCCTTAAGGTAGTTTAGGGAAGTTCACCCCTTGGGAATCTCTTGAGAATAAAGAGACTCATGAGTAGTGAATCCCCCTTCTCTACATTTTGGTGAACCCAACATGAATCACAATTTTTTTCAAAAAATAGGAATTTATTTACCCCTACTTGGTGGGGTCATAACTTTTTACTTGGTGCTCGAAATTCATAACCATTTATAACATTGGAAAGGTCTCCAAGAGAACTAGTTCAATCCCTAAAATACCATGCCTTCAGCTATCAAATTTTTAGGACTAATGCAAGTTCCAACCTCAAATTCTGCTTTGAAGGCCTCCTAAAATGTAAACTACTATAACCTAGAAAATAACGAAAAAATTAGAAATTTTGGTTTCTCGGCTTTTCTCAGTTTTCTCACCAAAATAAATTTAATATCCTCTTTTATGAGTTTATTGTTTAAGTTTATTCAAAGTTTTAATGATGTTCCATTTCATTCATGTGATAGTGGCTTGGCTTTTCCCATGTCACTCAGTATCTTTAATCCTTCTCATGAGATTCCTCTTGCTTCGGAGGATATCTTGTTGCAAGAATATGAAATCATTGATACCTTTCTTAATGTTACTCTACCTTCTCTTCATTCCAATGCACTCTCTTCTAAAGATGATGCATTTTTCAATGATGAATTTACCCTTCATTCCAATGCACTCTCCTATAGAGATGATGCATTGGCGAATGATGAATCTCCTTCCACATTTGATCCTGTTCAGATTGATGTTGAGAATATTTATTCAAATAATCATTCTGCTAGTTGTGATGATTTATTAAATGTAATATGTCTTTTTTTCCCCTCAAATTCTTAAGAGACTGGTCATTTATGTGACTCTAGCTCGTCCTCCTAAAAGGATTTGTTCTATTGACAGTGTTTCATCCAATAGTGATTATCTTGATCTTTCAATGGCT
>VDFB02099866.1:0-14155 GCA_007258455.2 Sequoia sempervirens | reverse complement strand
TTATTTTCTAAGGTTAGCATATTCTTCATTACTTGACTTCATGGGCGCACTAGAGGGGGGTAACTTCCATTTTTTAGACTTAGAATTTTTTTCTAGTCGATATCTCCATGATGGTTGCATTTAGGGGTGGGGACTTCAAGTTTCAACGCCTTAACAAAGTCTCATCTCTCCTTCAGCACTTGGGCACATTTCCATGAGGTGGCTTCCACCTTGTGATACTTAGAAAATTTTCAACTCTTCTCCATAACCTTGGGCGCATTTGGGGTCTTGTGCTTCCATTTCAACACTTAGAAAAATCTTTACCATCCTCTCCTCAACATGGGCGCATTTGGCCCCTCCTCATGCTAGTTTTCATACTTAGGAAAAATTTCATGCCTCCTAGTCAGCTTTGGGCACATTTTGGGGGGGGCTGGCCTGCCAGTTTCAAATACTTAGAAATTTTTTGAAGCATCCACCTTGCCAAGGGCGCATTTCATGGGTGGTGATGCCATTTTAAAACACTTAGCAAATTTCTTAGCCATCTTATTCTATGGGCGCATTTACCACCTTGTGACTTGAGTTTGATGCCTTAGAATATTTTTCAACTCAACTCCACAAGCTGGGCGCATTCAAGGGGGTCTCCTGCCAGTTTTGAATGCCTTAGAAACTTTTTATGCCTCCTGCTCATGATGGGCGCATATTGAGGGGTCAAGCTTCCATTTTCATCAGACTTAGAAATTTCTTGCATGCCTTGTCCTTCTTGGGCGCATTGGAGGCCCAGGGTCAAGGAATTTCAAACGCCTTAGAAATTTTTTAGGCCTCCATGATGCCTTGGGTGCATATGGCAGGTGATACTTCCATTTTCTTGATGACTTTGAAGCTGTCTGAACATTTAGCCAATTTTGCAACTGATTCGCCCTAACTTTCTATTTTTAGTAAACCCTTGATTTTCATACTTCTGCATCCCCTCTTGATTTGAAATTCGCGCCACGTGACCCTCATGACCTGTTCGACCTGTTCACACCTGCCACCTGTGCTGACCTGCTATTTATAGCCGTGTTCTGGAGGTGACTTACTATAAATAGTAAGTATTCAGATTGTGCTCAAATTTTACCAGCGGATTGCTTGAAAGATGCCAATCGCGATGGGATACATCAGTTTTTTAGTTTTCTCGAGTTTTGCCCCTCATTTTGAGTCCCGATGCTGGAAACCCTAATCTAACTTGCATGCGCCTCAAATGACTTCCGTTTGACACCGTTTCTGTTGCATGTTGCTCTGTTCGTGAAACTGAAGTGCCGGGGCGCTGTTAGAGCGAACTTGCTAAAAATAGTAAATGCTTGAAAAAGTGATCAATCGACTGCCAGATGTGTTTTCATGTCACATTGCCCGAGAGATCTCAAAAAACCCAAAAAAACCCAGAAAATTGGTCTGCATGCTAACATTGGCCAAAAATAGTAAGTCCCTGAAAAATGATCAACTTGGCTCGCATGTCACATCATTGCGAAGCTCTCGAAAAACTCAAAGAATATCCTGACATGCATTGAAAAATTCGACATGCAAACCCTGAATATGGCTCCTGAGGTTGGGACTGCTAAAAGTTATCTCGGCTTGCATGTTATAGCATCGCGAAGGTCTCCAAAAACTGAGAAAGATTCTGCAAACATGCATTGAAAAAGCACACATGCAAACCCTAAAAATAGCCTCCGAAGTCAGGATTGCTAAAAATAGCAAGTTGTCAGAATCAGCTCAAAATTTGCAGGCAGGAGGCAGCTTAAGGTGCTCTGAATGCAGTGTAACAGTCAAAATTTCAAAAGTGCTAAGAAAATGTCCCAAATTAGGTACTTACTAAAAATAGTAAACTGTCAGAATTCAGTGAAATTTTGTTGGGAACCTACTAGAAGCCCCCTAACTGAAATGCCAAGCTCAGACTTAAATTCACTCACTCAATTTGGCCTCAAACTGGCCTGAAGAATTTAAACCCTAATTTCTCAGACTTAGTCAAAATTTCCATTTAAGCTCAAAAGATGGGTACATCATCGGAAAGACAGAAGAGAGAGAGAGAGAGAGAGAGAGAGAGAGAGAGAGAAAACCAAAGCCAAAAGATCAGAATGGAGCAAAAATTAGGGGGTCCCCATCTTGAATGGGGTGATGTGTGAAAAGGTCACAACAAGAAGCACTTTCCACCATTCCAAGAACCTCTAGCACCACCTCAATAGGGGAGGGCTTCACCATTATAGGAGCAAAATTTTGCAGCAGCTGAATCATAGCAGACCAACCTCTCACCAATCTCCCAGCCACAAAAAGAGAACAACAAGGCAAAACAGAGATAGAGAACAAAGCTGAACAATGAGAAGCATTAGCCAACTTGCAGCACCAACCCTCCTGGTATACCAACCCAAGCTCCACCTCAAAAAGAGAGAGCTCCCCTCTATAGGAGCGGATAAAATGAAAACCATCCAAACTAGAGCCACACTCACCTGCACATACAAGCTCCACCTCAATAGGAATTCGTAAGAGAGGGAAGATCTCTCCGCCATCTCAACAGCCTCCATCTCCACCTCAAAAGGAGAGGGCTCCCCTTCAATAGAAGCAGACTCCACCTCAAAAGAAGCCAGCTGTAAAACATGGCCAAAGCCAGTGATAGTAGAAAGGAAAGACATTACATTCGTTGGCATAATAGGCACCAAAAACATGATACAAGAAGAAAAAATCAACCCATCCAACAACTTAAAGAAACCACCCATCTGAGCCAACTAGACAAGGCCCAAGGCAAACACCACAACGAAACCAACAGGCTTCAACCGAAGCACAACCTTAGGAGACCACAAGTCCCCACCAAACCCCACGAAAGGGGAAGAATCAAAGGTCAGCAACGGGACCCCAAAAGCTTCCACACACAGAGTGGAGCACACCAACAAAAGCACCCTGCCCAAACCAAAACCCACAAACAACAGAAGGCCAACGAACTGTCCCCAACCACCAACAGGGGACCCGCACAAAAGAGGAAACAGGAGGTCGAGAACACCACCTTCACCCCCGCTGAGCACAACTTCAACACACAGCAACACAAACGTTGCACGAAAAGATCGAGACCGAGCAGCCAAGCCAACAACACCAAAATGGGACAAAGTGGAACCAACCAGGCCCAAAACCATGGCACATTGATAGCCTACACAGGGGCCCAAAGAAGAGGCACCGGCCTGAAGGAGAGCCACAAACCAATCAGAGAACCCCAAAGGAGGGGAAGAAATCCAATGACCAAAGTCATCGCTCAAAAGGAGTAGCTGCAGAGAAACGGTAAACTCAAGAGAACCGCCCACAACTACCACCAAAGTGACACCACCACCCAGCACAATAAACTCTAGCCAAACAGAAAAGGAAGGCAGCAAAGCCTCCCCTTCATCGCCGCCCTTGTCCTTGCTAGCGCTCTCACCATCTTCATCCGCATAAAAGTTCAAATTGCTCTTCCCGTTCATACTGCTCTTCGCCATGTATGAATGGAACTATTTGGTTCTTATGTTATTATATGTTGTTATTTGGTTCTTTGGTGCTGATTTCGATGTTATTATAATATAACTTGCCAAAATTCTCTTTAGATGAGGCAACTTCTACATATGACTTGGCGAGTGGAAATGACATTGTAACTCATTGTGTAATATCCCCCGCTCAAGTCTCGAAGAACTCTCATTCAAGGGATGCATCGTAAGGTCATCCAAGATGATATTGCTGCTTGAAGAAAACACAAGCAAATTACCCAAGGCATAATTACTTAAATAAGTCTTTAAAAACCAAGGCTAAAAATTGAGAGCATCGATGTTAATAAAGCCAAACAAATGCCATTAAAAAGCAGCGATTATATTTGACAAAGGCTGCAATTCCTCATGAAAAGGCATCATTCTTTTATAGCCTTTGATTATTATGTCAAAGGATTAATAAAATCAGAATTAAGTAATTCTTAAAGCAGCAATTAGTTTGAAGAGGTGCGACTAGTTAAATAGAGAAAACACAAGTGAGAAGGCACAACTTCTCACATCAAAAACTATATGAAGGGAATTAAACCCAGCCTAGAGGATCATTGATGAAGTGCAGTCATATAAATTTGAATATAGCAGATCTAAAGTGCTCCAAGGAGCCAGCGATCAGCCTAGAGGATGGACGCATGAATAAGCTGAGAAATTCAGATACAGTGCCTCCTATAATTTGCATGCATATAAGGTTATATTCAGAAACAACATTCAATTAAAGGCACCAGCCTATTACATCTTCATTCGCATGAGGATAGTGGAATTAAAATCAGATACAATTGAAGAGCACACAAAAAATATTGAGAGTGGGTGAGGGGGGGGTGAATCAGTATTTTAAACTTTTTAAGACTTAAAATCATCAGAATCAGAAATTAAAATAGTAAGAGCAATCATTAGACACCATGAACATCGATATCATGTGGAAAACTTTTTCGGGTAAAAAACCATGGCAGAACACTTATTTTATTAACTTCAAATGGGCACCAACCCAGGAGTTTGCAATCTCCAATATACAAAAGTGAGCACCGACTCATAGGAAGCACCAACTTTGAACTGCTGAAGCACCAACTCCAGCGTGAGCACCAACTCATAGATGATTGTCACAAAACTACAACTCTGGTATTTTACTCAAAATGCATACTTCCAAACACATAACCTCTTCAACTTGCTCTCAAACACAAACTAAACATTGCTTCAATCTGTTTATAATCTCAATTTGGGCACTACGTTGACAAACTTGCAACTTGGAAATGCCTTCACAAAAAAAGTGCCTTCTTGTATTGCAACGCTAAGGACAAAATATGGCTTTCTTATCTGATTTATACACTCAATAATGATCTGCACCTTCGAACAAAGAGGTCCACACCTTTTAGAAGAAGAATACCCCTTTTATAAGTACAACATATCCAATTCAACCTCTATTCATGAAGAATGCAAAAAAAATGAAATTGCATCTATCCTCCCCTCAAAATTGAGATGAATATCTCACTCAGTCATGATGTCTCCTACTTGATTCAACCTGAAATTAGAGCTCAGACACTTGACATTCATGCACCCAAGAATCATACTGATGCGGCACAATCCATCTATGATACCATGACTTCACTTAGAAAAGGCACAAATTAGTTTTCTGCCACACACCTATGTACAGGAGATTCTATATTTATTCAGAAAACGATTTTCAAGGAAGAATCAACAAACTTGATAGCGAAGAGATATATTTTCCAATGAGCATCGTAACAATTTTTAAAACTCAGCATATACATGTAGTGAACTCACACGGCTAAGGAAACATACCATCCGCGCCAAGTCGTGGTAAAAATATTTGAATGAGCATGTCTTAAGATCTTAAGCTACCCCCACACACAAACTTCTGTGCAACGAAATGTAATAATCTACCCCAAATTTTTTTACTGTTTTTACCCTGTTGCTGTTTGCTGTTTGCAATTGTTTTCATGAAGTTTTTGCATTGCAAGTGAAGGGTTTACATTGCATGTTTGTTTTTGAGCATTGTGCAATAACAATTAAATAAAGAGAGCATAAAGGAACTAGAAATAACACTTTCAGAGGCAACTAATTTTCTGATTTCTTCAATATTTGTTTTCAGTCATACAAAGCTTCAAAAATCAGAATTTAAAACTTATTATCAGACCTGGAAATTGAGTTCTTTCAGCAAACATGAAGCTCACTTGACAAGTACACCTTTCCCCAAGATGCATTTTAAATTGACCAAGCTGTATAGAGTTTTTGTGGAGCCAAAAGGGTCCTAGAATCTACTGTTCGAACGTCTTTTCAACCCACCAAACAAAGTGCAGCATGTTGATGTTAACTTGCAGCGTCAGAAGCAATCTTCCAGTGATCTTCTTATTGGTGATAAATTAAATAATAGCTCCAAGCTATTTAATTTATTGAGACTCAAGAGGCACGACTTCTTATGACACTTCTTTTTGTTAAGAAAATAATTTATTAATGAAGAGGCACGTTATTCTAACAAGGCCGACATTGTTTCAAAAGGCGCAAATTTCTAAAATGCGTCTTCTTGATGGTGGCCAACTTGGTGATTGGAAAAGACACATCCTCTCCTCTTGCTTGTATATATACTCGATGGCATTCTCTTTGTTCATCATTCAAGTTCAAGTTAAGTTCAATATTAGTCATTGAAGTCTAAGTGCGATTTGTCTAGAAGAGCGAATTCTGTAGGAGAGCATATTGGTGAGGCTGAGTTCTATCAGCATTATAGTTCTGTGTTGCATCACTCTTTGGTGCATAATTTTGGGCCTGTATATTAGCCTCTTGTAAGATCATTTTGTGACAATTCAATATATAAGTGATATATTGTTGCTGGGTTTTTCTCCCTCAAGAGGAGGGTTTTCCTAGGGTATCTGCTGTGTCTCTGTGCCTGATTTTGAATTAATTTTTCTGTGCATTTATCTGATCATTAAAATCTACATGGTATTAGAGCCAGGTTTAAGAGGATCGTGATCAGATTTATTCCTAATCAGTGATACCCTATTCTCTCCTTCATACTTCTTTGTTCATTTTCTACATTAGTCAAGATGGTGAATGGTTTGAAGATTGAGGATAGACTCGAGGGAGCATCTAACTTCACATCATGGAGATTTAGGATCATGCTTACCTTGCGTGAAAATGACTTGGGTGAGTTTGTGGAGTCTAGCGTTCCTGAACCTGAGGAGGAAGAAGAGAAGTTGCAGTGGGTAAAGAAAGATATTAAAGGTAATGAAGATATTGGTTGATTTTGTCAAGGATCATATTGTTCCTATCGTCTCTAAGTTGAAGATAGCAAGAGACATGTTCAAAACATTGAAGAGATGTACGAAATCAACAATACCAACCGAGCACTTGCATTGAAGCAACAACTACATCATGTGAAGATGGCGAAAGGTGAATCAGTGATTGCATACTTTATGAGGATTTCAGATTTGAGAGATAAGCTCTCGACAATAGGGCATATGGTTGATGACAAAGACTTGACTATGCTCGCTCTCAATGGTCTACCTTTGTCTTGGGAATCTTACATCTGTGTGAATCGTGCAAGATCAAAATTGCCTAAGTTTGATCGCTTAAGATCGATTGCATTCAGGAACTGTTGTTGGCAAGAGGCGTTGGTCAAAGTTCAAAGAATGAAGACATTCATGTTCTCGCCTCTCATGCCGCAAAGAAGAAAGGAAAAGATGGAAGGAAAGGATTCTTCAAGAGGAATTGAGACAAGGGAAATGATGATGCACCTCCCTTCAAGAAGAAGAGAGACATGTCCAAGATTCAATGCTTTAGATGTGATAAGTTTGGGCACTTCGCTAAGCATTGTCCAACTAGACCTAAGCAACAAGCCACCATTGCTGATGTTGATGATGCTTCTCTGCAAAAGGATTCAAGTGAATATTTGTTCTACTCGGCATTGTCAAGCAGTGTACCTACCGACACCAACACTTGGTTGATCGACAGTGGTGCTTCACGACACATCACTGGTTTTAAGGAGCACTTATCAAGTTTGGTGGAGGAGGAGTCTTCGGAGCAAGTCATCATTGGAGATGATGCTAGCTACTCCTTGAAAGGAATTGGGACCTCTACACTTCATTTGGATTCTGGCATCACACTTCAGTTGTGTAATGTTCTTTATGTTCCTGGAATCAAGTGCAATCTTATTTCTATTTCAGCCTTGGAAGTAAAGGATATCAAGTTGCCTTCTCCAAAGGCAAAGTTCTTGTGTGGATGGAGAATTCTAGCTTGAAGGATGCTCAAGTAATTGGAGTTAGACATGAAAGCCTTTACAGAGTTGCACACGTCCTCTACAAGCTTTGGTTCATGATTCTTCAAGTCTATGTGATCTTTGGCATCGAAGATTGGCTCACCTACACTTCCGAGCCTTACCTATCATGGAGAAGATGGTGTCGGGCCTTCCTAAGTTCAACTAGGAGCACGAAGGTACTTGCAAGGGTTGCGCTTTGGGTAAGAATATAAAAGCCCCTTTTCATAGTAGAGAAAATAGATCCAAGCGTATTTTAGACCTTATTCATTCAGATTTATGTGGTCCTATGTCTGTTGCGTCTTCAAGTGGATTCTTGTATTATGTTCTTTTTATTGATGACCACTCTAGGAAGACTTGGATTTATTTTTTGAAAACTAAAGAGTCTGAGGAAGTGTTAGATAGGTTTAAGGAATTTAAAGCCTTGGTAGAAAATCTTTCTGGTAAAAGAATTAAGGTCCTCAGATCTGATAATGGTGGAGAATACATCTCTGGCAGTTTTCGGAATTTTTCTATTGATCCAGGGATTAAGAGGGAGTTTTGTGTCCCCTATAATCCTCAACAGAATGGTGTTGCGGAAAGAAAGAATAGGACGATCATGGAAGTAGCAAAGGCCATGATACATGATCAAGATTTGCAAACCTTCTTATGGGCAGAAGCTTCCAGGACGGCTGTATATGTATAGAACAGAAGTCCTCATAAGGTCTTGGAGAATATGACTCCGGAAGAAGCCTTTACAGGGAAGAAGCCTGAAGTCAGTCATTTGAGGATCTTTGGATGTCCTGTCTATGTTCATGTTCCAAAGGAAAAGAGAACTAAGTTGGAGCCCTCTGGCAAGAAGGGAATATTTGTGGGCTACAATGAGACATCAAAAGCCTACAGAATATACATTCCAGGACAGAAGTTGATCGAGATCAATAGGGATGTCACGTTCGAGGAAGATGTTGTATTCAGGAGATCCAAGGGCATTCATATGGAGATCGATAATGAAGAGTCTCCTCAAGATATGGAAGTTGACCATACTCTTGAGATTCAGAGGGAGACTTCAGAACCAAAAGAAGATATTGATCCTGTTGAACCCTTGGAACCTACTAATGGGCCTATTGACATTGTTATTGGGAGAAAGAGACCTCTATGGGCCAGGCGTACTATGCAAGAGGCTGAAAGTTTTGCAGCTCCTAGAGGCACATTCAGAGAAAGTAAAAGGCCACATAAGTTCTCCAGTTATGTTGCCTTAATGAGTCAGATTATAGAATTTGAGCCTACTTGTGTTGAGGAAGCATCTAGTCATCAGGTTTGGAGAGATGCTATGGCAGAGGAGTATCAGTCAATTCTTAAGAATGATGTTTGGGACATTGTTCCTAGACCCCAGGGCAAATCAGTGGTATCTTCAAAATGGCTCTTCAAAATCAAGCATGTTGCAGACGGGAGCATTGAGAAGTACAAGGCAAGATTCGTGGCCTGTGGATTTTCACTGAAAGAGGGAGTTGATTATGAAGAAACCTTTGCTCCTGTTGCTCGCTATACTTCTGTCAGAACCATCATTGCCATTGTTGCATCCAGAGGATGAAAGATTCATCAAATGGACGTGAAGACAACTTTTCTCAATGGACTAATTGAGGAAGAAGTTTATATCAAGCAACCTGATGGATTTGAGGTTCATGGAAAGGAGTCACATGTATGCAAGCTGAAGAAGGCCTTGTATGGTCTTAAGTAGGCTCCTCGTGCATGGTACAAAAGGATTGATCGTTACCTGTCAAGTTTAGGTTTCTTGAAAAATGATGCTGATTCAAATCTCTATTTCAAGGTAATCAATGGTGAAGCATTAATTTTGGTTTTATATGTTGATGATTTGAATCTTACTGGAGAAGATCACCTGACTCTTGAGTGTAAGAAGGAGTTGACTTCTGAATTTGAGATGAAGCACCTTGGGCTCATGCATTACTTCCTTGGCTTAGAAGTCTGGCAGAAACCAGATGAGATGATTCTAAGTCAAGGGAAGTACACCATTGATATACTTAAGAGATTTGGTATGATGGATTGCAAATCCATGTCTACATATTGGAGACAACCACATATGACCAGGAAGGAGAACTGCGACTAGTTAGGACAATTGGATCCTACATTATGGGCGGTGATTGGATCCTTGATGTATCTGGATAGCATAGACGTCTATTTGTTGTCTGTTGGGTACACTTAGCGAGTTCATGTGTGGGCAGAGGCAGTCATCTTGTTCGCGGCTAAACATATCTGAGATACTTAGCATTGGCACAATTGGATATGGAGTTGAAATTATTCTTCGGATCTGAGACTTGGAGTTACATGGTTATCTTGATTACGATTCGGTAGAAGTGTGTCCACCCGGTTAGGAAGAGCACCTCTGAGTTTGTTGCTTCCGGTTGGGTTACATGATAGTATCTTAGTGCGGCCGAGGAGGCAATCATACGTGGCATTGAGTCTGGTAAATGAGTATATTCGCATTGTATGGCTAAAGGAAGCATTGTGGCTTAAATGGCTTTCCTTGTAGGATTGTTTGAGACAATCAATGGAATATACTATGGCTGTAGCGTGTCGAGTTAAGTAATGACTTTAAAGTAATCATGAACATGACAGAAGCAAACATGTTGAGATCAAGTACCACTATATTAGAGATATGCATTTTCACGGAAGGCCTATCTGATTAAGGTATATAGAAGCACTAATGAAGGCGGTATTGAACATTCTCCGCAAGCCTCTCTCGAGGATAAAGTTTATTGTACTTTCAAGATAAGCTTGGTATGGTAAGAATCCGGCACTTGATTGAGAAAGAGTCACCATTATCAGGTGACTTTGTTTAATGAGTTCTTCTCGTAGAGAGAAGTTTGAAATTGAAAATCCGCTTGTTAATGCATTTTCCTGCAGGCGAATTTGAGGTGCAAGCCTTGTTAATGCATTCTCAAAGTTTGAGGTGAAAGCCCTTGTTTCCACCCTCTGAGCTGAGTCATGGTGGATGTCATGTGTGAGACTCCATGACATGTTGTACTTGTGTTTCACCCTCTGAGAGAGTCATGGTGAAAGTCACGTTGAGGTGACAACATCACGCAAGTGATGAACACTTGTACTTACCATAGTATGGTTGTAGCCATTATGGTTGATATCGTGTTCAGGCAATATCTGATACCTTATATCATGATGAGGTGATATTCTTCTTGTTCACTTATGGTTGTAGCCATAGTAATAGACATCACGATGAGGTGATTTGTCTTGTGCAACTGGAAGTATCCTCCCTAGCTGAGAGGGAGTGTTGATGTTTATGATGCAGCATCAGGAGTATTCTTCTAGCGATCTCCTTATTTGCAATAAATTAAATGATAGCTTAATGCTATTTAATTTATAAGTGATGTTTATTCTTGAAGAGGCACGAATATTTAAGAGGTGCTATTTATATGTTAAAGCCGACATTATGAAGAGGCTCGTTTTATTTTAAAAGGCACGAGTTCTTATGAAGCCGACCTACTTCTTATTGGATGCGATTCTTCTTGGAGGCCGACTTTGAGATTAATGAAAGGACGCGTCTCTCATCCTCTCTTGTATTTATCTTCATTGAGTTCTTTCCATTCAGCATTCAGTGTTATTCGATCATTGTCTTATCTAAAGTGCAAATTCAGTAAAAGAAGCAGTGTGAGTTTATCATATGAAAAGAGCGATCATTGTTGAAGTATTCAGTTCTGAGATAGCAGATTATATGTAATAGAATCGGTGATACTATTATCTATTGATACTTATTCTGGCCTCTCTCATTGGCCTCAATTGTTCAAGTGTTCTCTTCAAGAATTAATATATAAGAGATATATCGGTGCTGGGTTTTTCTCCCTCAAGAGGAGGGTTTTCCCAGGGTATCTGCTGTGTCTTTGTGACTGATTTTGAATTAATTTTTTGTGCATTTATCTGATCATTAAAATTTACAATAATTATATATGTGTGTGTGTGTGTGTGTGTGTGAATTATATACGATTAGGCAATAATGATGCTTGCAGCAATTATTGAGCCTTAGAAGTAATTATGATTCTTTAATATGAATATGGATAATAGATTCTTATTTGTTTGATTCACACTAAGCAATATCTTTTGAATGTTAAGAACAGATCGAACAACATTGAAGATATATATACACAAACTAATATCTACAGCAGATCATCCAGGATAAATTATCTGCATTAATAATTATCCGCATGCTGAGATATAGCAGTAACATAAAATCATAGATATTGCGGTACGCTATTTTATGTATATGTTTTAAATATAATTGATTCCATGTACCTCATATAGAATTGTAATTCCTATTAAATTATCAATCTAACCATAAATTATTAATGCCTCTATAATCGATCATGGGAAGAAGGGATGGAAGAACAAGGGGGGGAGAGATTCCATGCTAAGTAGACCACCCCTAATAGATGCCCGTGTGTCTGCCATTAGTGGGCTGAGGGGGTTGCCTATCCGCTCTTGGGCTTAGAAGTAGGAAAGACTCCGGGCACCCTATTGAGGTTTCATCTCCAACCTTCCAATGGTTGATTATTGTGGGGGTAATAACTTTTATTCTGTACACTGTTGAAAACATGTTTCCAACTACTATATAGCTATATCTGAGAATTCTGAACAATCCTTACTATCACTTTGACTTCCTAATTCATCTCCCAGTGATCATATGGAGGATGAAATACTTTACAGGTATACATACTATATAGGATCCACAGAAGAGCATTTAAAGTTTAACCAAATACAAAACTGAAAAATGATCTGCAAATTATGTTTCGTAGAAAAGCAGGAAAAAATTATCCTTACAACTTCTCTTCTATATTTGAATGGAAAAACAAATAGAAGACTGTTCCCTATCCCCACCTCTTCTACCACAACGCTATTGCTATACTTATCCATTGTTCTCCTTGTTATCAATTACATTTATTATTATCTGTCTTATTTTTCCTATGTTTACTTCAAATTTTGAGTTAGAATGTTAAGACTTACGTAAGGTTAAGGCTTCAAGTTAATTATGTTTCCCTTTTTCTTTGAAGATTTTTACATGGATCTTGTGGTGGTCCGTAAATTTATCAAGGTTGGCAAGCAGTACCATATTGGGAAATTTTAAGTGACTTGAATTTGAGTAACTGGGATATCGAACACACCAATATTTCAATCAAATTCTCAAACACTCTTAATGTTGGGTTTCAAAACCTAAAATACTAAATGAACAATGAGAGCAAAATTAGTGATTACTAAACAAAGAACAATATCAACATTGTTAACGAAAAATCATTGCCATTCAAGTATATGTCAACTGTCCCAGTTGTTTTCTCTTGTCCACGTTTAATGGTATTAAAGAAAACTTTTAAAAAGAATGGATGTGTGGAGAATCAAGGTCAATTTATATAACATATTCTATAAGCTGCAAAACATTCATGACTTCTACAGTTATAGCAGTAGCACGAAACTAAATGTATAGATAAGAATCTATTAAAAAAAAAGCAATTACTAAAACTAAAAAATATTATTCTTTCTTGAAATAATTAGCCCACAATACTAGCAATATAGTGCACTAAATTATCGAGAAAATAATTCATTTCAATTAAACTTGAAATCTTTAGGCATCATAATAATTGAGTTTGTATAAGAAAATTAACAAAAGCAGCATAATGAAAGCTTAGCTAAATTTCTGTTTTAATACTATAATAATAAAATGTTGAGATAGAACAATTACCTTCCCCATCCATCCCAACGAGGCTGATATGTTTCTCTAATAGGTGCATTTGGAAATACACATGAAAAACATGATACCCCTTTGGTATCAGTGGTGATGTATTGGTCTGCATAAGTCATGTCACCAACCATTAATATCAATGAAGGATCATTTTGGTTGAGATGATCAATGGTGGTAGATGAATTACTCGTAAGACCCAAATCTCCAATTATTCCTATCCGACAAGGATAATTAAGTGGGCTTGGCAAAGGTGGTGTCATAAACACATGCTCTTCACTCATAGCCAACAAAGCACTGTCCCCACATTTGTAGTAGTACTTTGTATTTGAAGAGAGACCTGGACCAATTCTCAATTGTAAGCCTTTGCTTTGACCTATGAAATTAAACAATGACTTCTTGTTTTTCCTACAATTTATCATTCTTCAGATTACATAAAGAAAAAATGAGACATTGTTTACATAAAGAAAAAAGAAGTGAATATGATCAAATCAATTTGAAAAGAATTGTCATATTAGACATAGTGGTTTTAGTCACGGTAATATACATTTGACACTCTCCAAACTACACAGTACAGCTTCCATCAATAAAACAAAAAGCATTCAGTCTAATGTTCCTTTTAGGATATATACAATCCTATTGATAGATATAGAG